>JASVEL010007203.1:0-192444 GCA_032618575.1 Nicotiana noctiflora
AAAAGGTATGGTGCCTCTTCATGGTGTCTGTTCATTGTGAATAGACACCTGATAGGAAGATACGTTCTTTCAACGTTATTTATTAACTGGGTCAACTAGTTTGGGCCAAATTTTGAAGCCCAATCCAGTCCATTTAATTTCCCAACATTACCCAATTCACACTACTCATCTTTAAAGCCCAATGGCTTAAAAGTCCAACAGTTGTTGTAATTGGACACACGCCCCACCATATCAAACCAACCATATTGTCACGACCCCAAATCCGGTCGTGATGGCGCCTAACACATTGCTAAGCCAGCCCGACCAATCAATATCAACAACGGAGCTAGAAGCTCTCTTTAACCCATTTAAGCATTTCAAAATATGAAACAATAGTAATACTTATACCAACAGCGGGGAAACCAAGTCCCAAAATATACTAACTCCCATAGACCGAAGGGTCAAGAGTCATGAGCCTCTAAAGAACATAAGTGTAATAAAGTTTATAACAAACTCAGTGCGGAAAAGAAAGACAACAAGATAAGAAATGACAGCTAGAAGGGGAGTCAGGTCCTGCGGACGCTGCAGCTACCTCGACTATCCCGCACAATGCCTCCAAGTAGCTACCGAATCAAGTCTGCTGAGAGGTACCTGGATCTGCACACAAGGTGCAGGGAGTAAAATGAGTACTACCAGACTCAATGGTAATAAACAGGGGTAAGACATCGCAGATATGAAATCCGCAATAAAGCACTATGTAAAGCTGTAATAAAATACCCTGTCACAGAATCAATATCGACTGTACCTGTACCAACAAGTACCAGCAAAACAATATAACAGCTATGAGATGTAGCTAAATGAAATGCAATGCATGATATGACCGCTACGGTGCGTAGCCCGATCCAATTTGGGTACCCGTGCTCATTGTGGGGGTTCAGAGTCCGGAGAGGCTCCTACAGCCCAAGCACAATATTACTGCGGCGTGCAATCCGATCCAACATATATACTGCTGCGGCGCGTAGCCCGATCCACTACCAGTCAACTAATATGCAAATACAGCCTCGCAGGCTCAAAAGTAGTTTTGAAATACCCTTTTTATCATTTTTCAATTGGAAAACAGTAATATCAAATTCCAGAGATTGGAAATGTCATGATAACAGAAATAGCTACGGACTGGTAGTAACTAACATGTCAATATCATAGGACAATGATAACGATCCTCGCGGGATCCAATAACTGGCTCACGGCCCACATATATACTCAACCGCCCAACAAGGGCGTTTCATGACTCAAGAGTGGCCAATATCACAATATATAGTATGCAACCATCTGGGATGGAGGTTCAACGGCTCAAGAATAGCCAATTATCATTACACAGTGCCAACAAGTCGGACTAAACCATAGTCCCCAATCACAATCGATCCCGCACACACAAGAGAGTACGTGTCTCACCGCGCGACAACTACTCCGCAATGCCCTTGCCACGAGAATCAAGCTCCACACGCGTAGAATCTGATCAAATACAGTAGAAATACAACAAATTAGGCCAATGGGACGACACCCAATCAATATAACTCAATTTACATCGAAATTCCCAAAGTTGTCAAAACCCGACTTTCGATACGCTTGTCGAAAACTTACAAAAGTCACATATTCGGAATCCTCATCTCGATACGAGTCTAGGCATATAAAATTTACCAAAATCGGACTCCGTTTGCCCACTCAAATCGGTGTTTTTCTTCAATTTAGGCCTAGGGCTCAAACCCACCTTTAATCTTCCATTTACGGAAATTTAACCCATGATTTCTTGTTAAAATGATGTAATTAAGCCACAAAACTTACCTCCAACGAATCCCCGATGAATTACCAACAATTCCCGTGAGTTTCTCTCTCTAGAACTCAAAAATGGCGTTTTGGGTTTATGAACCCGTAGCCCCTCTGTTCTGTAATTAAATTCTCTGCCACACCAATCCTTCTATGCAATCGCAATGGCCCTATGCGATCGCATAGAGTTAAATCTTCCTGCCAATTTCCCCTTCTATGCGATCGCAATGTACTCCCGCGATCGCATAGCACAACCTTCCAGGCCTCATCTTTTCTTCTCTGCGATCGCAACACGGCTATGCGATCGCAATTCACAGTCTGACAAACCTATGCGATCGCACCCTTTGCTATGCGATCGCATAGCACATTTTTCTCACCCCTCCAATCTCTTCTATGCGATCGCGCAAGTGACCCTGCGATCGCAGAGTGCCAGTTTCCATACCTATGCGATCGCATCTCCTATTACGCGATCGCATAGAACAACTCTGGGGCTCACTTCCATCCTTCTATGCGATCGCATCTACTCCATAGAGCATCCGTCTGCAACAAAACCAGCAGCCAACAGCAGTTCAAAAATACAAGAAATGGTCCGTTTGGACCCCCGAAATCAACCCGAGGCCCCCGGGACCCCAACGAAAACCACCAACATACTCCAAACCACGATACGAACTTGTTCCAATCATAAAAACACCATCCTAAACATCAAAATCACCAATTACACACGGATTCAAGCCTAAATTCCTTAAAACTTTCCGAATTACGCATTCAATCAAAAACCCGACTAAACGACGTCCGAATGACCTGAAATTTTGCAGGCACATCCAAAATCATCTAACGGAGCTACTGCAACTGTCGGAATTCCATTCCGACCCCCGGATCAAAATCTCACCTACCGTTCGGATTTCGCCAAAATTCAACCTTAGCCAATTCAAGCCTATTTCTACACCGGGCCTCCAAATTCAATTCCGATCGCTCCCATAAGTCACAAATCACCTCCCGGAACTAACCGAATCATCAGAATCCGATTCCGAGCCCTCTAACCAAATAGTCAACTCCGGGTTGACTTTCCTTATTCAAGTTTCCTTCAAAAAGGCTATATGCCTCATTTTCAATCCAATTCACCCCTAACTCACCCGATAGACTCTAACACTGATATAAAATCATAAAACATGTATTTACAACATAACGGGATGGTAATTCTCGTGACGACGGGCCGGGTCGTCACAAACAGTGGCCTAGATCTTCCAATTTATATAACAAGATGAAAAGTTTAATTCAGAGCCCTCTTATGAGAAAAAATCAAAAGTATTTAGTAGCTGTAAAATTATAAATAAATAACAATAAAACATCCAAGTGTAATCCCATTATATGGGATCTGAGAAGGAATACACATGGCAAACAAAAGAAAAATAATAAGTCTAATCCAGTGATCGTCGGGTGTTCCACAATTGAGCCCAACTGACTGAGAGTTCTTCTTATAGTATTTCCGTTTATAAGATTTTCTTACTTTCCAATAAACAATCTTTGCGGTGTTATTTTGACGCATATACACTAGCATACACGACTGCTATACTTTAAGATGTGCTTAGATGTGAGCAGGACAACGAAACCTATTTAGTCATCCAGATTAATTTACACAATAAAGATCCAAAATTTTTATAATTCATCTTAGTGTTCAGAAGAGACACTCCTACACTTCCAAAAATACTCTTGACGCCCCCCTTCCTTGCTGGATGATCTTCTTTGTAGTAGATTGTAAGCTGTCCATATCAAGTCTCCCACGAACAACCTCGGCACACAAACATACCACAAACACATATATGTCAGGAAAACAAAATGCACAATAATTAAAATCAACAAATGGCTCAGACATAATAATTACCAAAGAGCTCCTTAGTGCATCATTGCATTTCCAGTTTCAAGATTAAGTAGTAACAAGGTTCACTTAGTTTGAATAGGAGCAATTCACTTCTTTGGCTCTTGAACTATTAGTGTGTTCCCTATGTCCTATTAACAAAACTTAAAAGTGCTCAAACAGAGAAATGATTTCAGGATTTCAATAGTACTTACATTTCACAATTCTCTCACTATATAATATTTTAAATGTCATTGGCAAGAAGCAAATTTTATTATATGTTTAATAATGTAATAAAAGAGAAACTCAAGTTTCTACACATTTGGCATAGTTTCCGCTATCGAGGGTGAACTCGCGGTAATCTAACCAGGTAAGATAATCAGATCATCAGCCTTGATCCAGATGCGAATCTAGCAATCATCCTTATCGTTTAGATCAAGATATCCATTCCCTTCAAGATAACATATCTCCCCATCTGCATGTATGTGATCGGTGTGAAAAATAAAGAATCAAATTCTACGCATAGTTCTCCACCTTCTTAGGGCGCAAATCCAACAAATACTCGAAAGAAGAAAGATGATAGCATTAAGAAAATATTTCAGCTCATAAAAAGTTTATGGATGCAAATACTACAATCTTTGAACATAATAATCCTAGGATAATCACATAAATCATGCACACGCTATTGGGATCTTCGGTGAAACTACATTTATAGTTGATAGACTCGCAAAACTAAAAAACTGAAGTTGTGAATTTTGATTTTATGGGCAGTGATGAGTTATTTTGAGCTTCTAACATAACCAATGGCTTCTTTTGTTGAACCAGTTCTAAAGAGCAAATGTATTATCTGCATGCACATGTTTAACATTTATCTTCTATATTCACCATTATTAACCTTTCGATTTTGGATATAAGACTTTAGTTGAGAAGATAATTCACTTGGAAAGAACATAAGTGCAAAATGAACGGAAAAAGAACTCAGACAACAGAAAAATAACATATAAATTGCATACTCCTTACTGCTCGGTATCTCCTGGGCCCAGATTATCGGCACTTTGACATAAGATATATTTGTATTATATTGCATCTTATCACTACTTCCCTTGACCTATGTCCATATATACCTCAATCACTTTCTTCTTCGATCATTGTCACTGCATTTAAGACACCAAATGAGAAAATATTAAAATGACACTAAAATATATATCACTTTATTTTATACTCTATCGAGGAGATAAGAAATGTGAATCATTCATCTACTCTCCATAAGTTATGAGGTTGTCTTCCGTACCAATACCGGTAAAACCAGTAAATACCTATCAGCATTGTTTCGTAAACTTTATCTTTGGTATCCCAATCGGCAAACTATATAACTAATTTTATTTTATTTTTATTTGATGCCATCCTAAAAATACCTAATAACATCAACAAACAACTTTGTAAATTTAATGCTTTACAGTGACTCAAATGTTCAAGGTGAATAGATCTAAGAGTTCTAGTTCTGCTAATAATTCTTAAGATAAAGATAAGAGTTGTATAAAGTAGAGACAAATCAAATTGAACATACGAAGTAATGACATAATGTATTTGAATAATAATAATTATTATAATAGGAGATAAATTATAGAGTATCTGTACATGCTCTATATCAAGAGAATGGAACTCGTAAGAAACTGCAACTTATCATATAGATTTTTTTTTGAGCCTTTTTTGAGAGGAAGTGGAGTATATTCAATACGTCTTCATAATTACCCAAGCTTTCTAGCTTTTTATTTCAGTAGATTGTTAAGTCTATGCCAGCATATTTTTACTCTGAATCTTCTTTCCTGTTAGCAATTCTTATTCTCGCAAAATTCACACAGCGAAATTAGCTTTGAATATGAAGATACATTTAGGTCCCATAAGAATACATGTCACATATAAAACGATTAAACAAGTAAATACACAAGTTTTTCAGAACCAGTCACATACATAAGAAACCCACAAAGAGCGGGTAAAAAATAATTAATTATTTAATTGGAACAAAAATCACCCTTATCCTAAGATACCCAATTTAAAAACTCATGTTAAAATCTCAAAATTCGACCAGCACAACACATGTTCAAGCAAAAGTGATGAAGTAGACTATAAAACTAACTTCAAGTAATTGAGTTACCTTGAATAGAGCAAAAAATAGAACATCAAGAATTCAATTTCTCCTCTCAAATATTTGTTGGATCAAACTTGATAATTATATATTTTAGAGATAAATCACAAAAAAATCAAAGGAGAAAGAAAAGTTAGTAAAAATGAGCAAGTAAAAAGAAGCAAGAATGATGCCGATGGAATATGGAAGGTTGTGGAGGAAGTGGTATGTCGCTATTGAGCGGCCGGATATATGACACGTCTCTTAAGGTGCTGCAAAATGTCTAGAATACCCTTAGATTCGAATTTATTGCCAATAAGCTAACACGTCGAAACTCCATCTCTTCATAATATATATATATATATATATATATATATATATATATATATATATATATATATATATATATATATATATATATATATATATATATAGGAAACAATTCAGAAAACATAACATTCCTTGTAGTTCTTCACACCTAAATGTAACGGTGATTTATAGAGTATATAATGATGAACAACATGTTTATTATTTAATGAACATGCAATCGAATATTTTTTTGAAAACATTAGTGCGAATATGAAATTAGCCATTAACATGAGCCAATGTCAATACCAAATATCGATATGATGATGTGAATAAGTCGTGTTTTCTAGTGGAAAAAAAAATGGATTGATTTTGAGGGTGAAAGAGGCGAGTATGTCGGTTAGTTTTCTAACATAAACGAGTATTTTCTGTTACTTAGACTAAAAGTTCTTATGTTTTGCATTCTAAGTTTAACCTATTCTTAAACATTAGTGCGAAGAGGACAGATGGTGCTAAGACTCATATTTAAAGGACAAAGTTTAATCTATTCTTAAAGATAAGGGATAATTTTGGCTAAAAACTTCTATTTTTAAAGCCAAAGTTTGCATTTTTAGTCACATTTATGTTTTTTTAGTAAAGAGACTATCATATTAGTCCATATATGTCGTTCAGTAACTCCATAACTAATTCTTATATAAAAGAAGTGATCTATTTCTAATAGAGAAACTATCTCAAATAACAAAAGAAGAATAAGAATGACGGAAAAAAAAGAAATATTCAATATTGGATGCTACAAACAAAAAGTAAAAGACAAAAGCTAAATTAACGAGGAATAATCTTGGAAATATAAATTTTTGGTAAGGATCTTTTTGTCTTAAAAAATAGCTTTTATATGCTATTAAAAGAAGTTAGAATTTTTAATTTATTGCTTAAAGCTGAAAAACTGCTTTTACTTCTCTTTCTTGATCAAACACCATAAAATTTCAAAAAGTATTTTTTGACAAAAAAAAAATTCTTTTGGCCCTCTAGAAACTTGGTCAAACATTCTTTTCTTGGGATTTAAAATTTTTAGTTGTTGGATGATCTAAGTAATATAAATGACTTAAAGTATAGATTAGTGATAAGTATCATTGCGCGAACAACTACACTAATTCAGGAAATAGTTAAGTAACCAACATGAGTTAGGGTGTTTATCAGTCAGTATATTACGATATTTAGATATTTTGATTTAAAATGTTTAGTATTCAATTCTTAAAATGTTATACCAACACCATACCTAATTTAATTTGGTATGGTACGTTTCTTCTCCTTTTAGTTTCAATTTATTAGGTTTGGTATCTTCGTTTTGTTCGGCTCGAATATTCAACAATGCATAAACCATAGTTTGTAATATTCTTACGTTATGTACTCACAAATACGAAAATAAAATTATTATAATATAGTAAAAAAAACGAAAAATGCTAAACCTAGACAGAAAAAAGGTTAAAACGTACGTAAGTAACTAAAGAAAAAGAGAAAGGTAACAAAGGTGATAAAGTTTAAAAAGAACTATAAAAATAACAGTAAGTAAAATTTAGAACTTTAATATTTATGTTATAACCAATAATATGGGTATTATGTAATTGTATATATTTTGATACTATATCGATATTTGCTATTTTAAATATCGAATATGGCATGTAACTTTTGAATACAGAATATGATAGTCTATATGGCTTAATCAAACTATAGAGTACCGGGTCCTCTATGAATTTCCACAGAGAATAATAATAAAATAATAAACAAATAAGACATGGAGTTTTACGTGGAAAAATTCCTCCTCAAGGGGATAAAAAATTACGACTTACACTGGTAGGATTTCAACTTCACTATGAACAACTTTTAGATTACAACCTATGCAATCTAGGAAATAAACTCTTAATCTCTCACTAACTCATAATACACATATTACAATCCGCTTTTCAATACACCAATTACAAAGACTTCAACTGATGACTAACTCTAGTCACAACACAACCACAAAGGGTTTATGGTTTTACAAAGGGGTTCCTAAGCAACGCTTCTAACTAAGCAATTTAAGAATTACAATGACGATCAATTATAAAGTTACAACTCAACTAAGCATAACAAAATACTAGATTTAGGAACTGGTCCATAGTAGCATTTAATTTTGTTCTTGAGGCTCTTGAGAATTGAATTCACTATCTCTGAAGGCTTGAATGCTTGAAGTGAATTCTCAAGAGTTCAAGTGGTGTTTTGTTGCAATACTCTTGTTAATAAACCTTTGATGACATCACTGAATGATGTAAGCACTTGGTTGGTCAAAGGACAAGTGACTGCAAAATTGCTGCACTGTATGCACTATTTCTGTGGCAACCACTTTCCACCTTTGCACAGTTGACTTTTGTATTGTTGTCAGAGAAACACAAGGGATCAGGTCCATGTCTTGTTTCTTTGTTTTCTACACTTGCAGCAGTTCACATTAGCTGGAGTTCTCATTTGGAATATGTCTATTAGCAATGTGTACCAAGTGTGTTAGGTTCCATATATGGTTCTTCATAGTAAGTTTGTTAGATCATCAAAACATAAGGCAACGACATTAAAAACCCATCAATTTCCCCCTTTTTGATGATGATAAACTTAGACATTGATAACATATAGTTAGAGGAGAAATAACCAGATGAAGCAACAAGAACTTCACAAGTTCCCCCTGACTTTATGCTTCCCCTTAATTAGATCCTTGTTTCAATTATATTTCTCACCTTTTGGCATCATTAAAAATACACAAGTAGGAAAACAACATAAAAAAGTATAGTCTAACTAACTCATGCCACATACGTGAACACAACATAATAGAAAAGAGAAACAGAGAACACAAGCAATTAGATAGCAAAAGATAAGAGTTTTTTATATGTAAAACATATGCCTTTGCTTATAGAGCAAAGGTAAAGATTGGACTATTGAAATCGGAAGCAGTACTGATACATCACATCCATATCAAAACAAAAGAAACAAAAACATTTGCCAAGTGATAAAAACAAAAATAGACAAACCAAAAATTGGTAACTGAAAGAGTTGCTTAGGGGGCACTAGGAGTTGAGGGCTTGGAAGGTGCAACAAGAGTTTGGAAAACTAGGTATATTCAGGCATTTGCTGACTTTTTTTCGTTGAGTAGTTCTGCTTTCAGGTTCTCCATTTGTGCCTTGAGTCAGTATTTTCTTTTGTCAAATAAACCACTTCTCATTGACTCTGGGGCCCCTTGGGACTGGTGACCTTCCAAGATAACATTCCTAGCCTTCAACCTTCAAATCTCCTCAATTGCACTATTTTGAGCATTGATGAGCTGCGGGATTGTTGATGTTCTGCCTAACTCCCCCCCCTCCCCCCCGTTTCTTCTCGATGCACTCACATTCTTCCAAAGTTGTTTGAGAGAAGGTCTGCTTCTTGGTTCCTACCTTGCCTTGCTCCAGTGGCACCTTGAAAATCTTAAACATTTGCGTAAGTGGAAACCCATATGGAAGACCATGATTGCCATCCTTGAAGGTTGCTACCTTCTGCATATGTTCGATCATGGTAGCAGGCAAGTTCATCGGTGTAAATCCATCTAGTTGCTCCATTAGAAACAAGTCAAACTTGAAAGTCATGGACCTCCTCTCCACATGGGGTAATAGAACTTTATTTACCAACTCGAGGAGCAACTGATAAATAGGGAGTAATGCATTCTTATGAACCTGGTCCCCCTTTTGGTTCGCATTATCCTTCACCACAGCATTTCAAAAGTTTGACCCACACACGTCTTTCCTAGTAAACATACCGGCCTTAGGGACATTAAGAATATCCCTAAGCAGAACATCAAATAAGATATCCACCCCATTAATCAAGGCACAAATATGGTCAGTATAAACGGGAAAGAGGTCAGCAGAGAGGCTTTGAAATTCTTCCTCAAACACCTTGGGTGCATCCATTTAGAACGGATGCCCCCTATATTGAAACTCAACCATTGCAAGGACTTGTCTTATACCAACCATATCAGAAATTGGTGGGTCAAAAGTATGACCCATCAAAACCTTTTGGTGCCTTAATCATTCTGAAGCAGAACTAGTTTCACTCCTTATCTTTTTCACAGAAACATGTTCCTTAACAGGTTCCAGATGTTTCCTGACAGACTTCACACCACTTGATTTTGCTTTAGACTTGACCGACACATCCTCATCAGAAACTGAGGGTTCACTCGCAAAATCTTTCCATTTTGGACTGGGGGTTGTAACATTCTCCACTGAAGTAGATTGCTTCTTCTTTTGGGACCTTCTCACTAAGGAACTAGGTTCCTCTGTTGTTTCCTCCTCAACTTCCACTACATGGACATCCTTATCCCACATTATTTCATTGTCTTTTACCAGTCTCATCTTTTTCTTCTTACTGCTCTTTTGAAGGGTAGAGTCATAAGCTACCTTTGCTTGCAGCCTAGTGGTAGGTCGCTTAGTAGAAGACTCAGGAGTGATCATCACCCTTCGTTTAACTATGGATGTATCAAGAGGAATGTTGTCTTGATCTTCCTCATCGCTAGACCTTATCTCAAGGACGAGAATATTCAAGGGCTCATCAACAAATGGAGGAGAAGATATAGGATCAAAACAGACCTGGGAGTGAGAACCCTAACCTTTTTCCTCCGGAAAGGGGTCATGTTCCTCATAAGAAGGCCCAGTAGTTTATGCTGGTGACGAGCCTTCAATAGCCACCATGGCTCCTTCTCCCACCAGTCCATGTGTCTTGTTCATCTGAGACTTGGATACACAAAAAATTACCTCATGTAGTATTCCATCGGCAGATACAACAAAGATGGTTGTGATATTTTCATCCTCGATAGGCTTCATGGACACAACAGAATCTAAAGCAAAAATGGCAAAAACCCCTATGACCTTACGACTTTTACCCTATTCTCCATTTTTCGCTTGATAGATGAGAATCTCATAAGATAGAGAAGAAGGATCAACAACTTTTGGGGTTTCTAAGATAGTTGCCTTAGAACTGGAGTGTCACGACCCAAATTCGGTCGTGATGGCGCCCAACAATCAAGCTAGGACAGCCAGACCAATAATTTAATTATCGCAAATACCAGTCCCAGATGGACAACCCAAGAAGAATATATGAGCTTAAGAACTCCAATAATAATAATAATGAACAAAAGTACTGACACTCCCAAAGATCCGGAGTCACAAGTCTAGAGCCTCTAAACAAACCCAACGGAATAGAGAGTATTGTATAGAAAATACCCAAGTCTGAATACAAAAATACAATTAACAACTGGAAAGGAGAGGAGAAGCTAGGTTCTGCGAACGTAGGCAGCTACCTCAGCAACTCAATATGACACTGCAACGCTGGAAATGCATGTCTACTGCTCCTGAGTACCTGAATCTGCACACAAAAGGTGCAGGGAGTAGGGGTGAGTACTAAGTACTCAGTGAGTAACAAATATATATAAGTAGCTGACAGTAAGAAATCCACAAAATACCACAATATGAAACTACACTACAGTCCGAATCTCCTACGAACTAGCAGCAACAATACAATACAGCTACCACAGATTAATTCAACAAATAAAGATGCAATGCAATGCACATAACCGCTACGGCGTGTAGCCGATCCAATTTAACGTCGACGGCGCTCACTGGGGGTGTGTACAGACTCCGGAGGGGCTCCTACAGCCCAAGCGCAATACTGCTGCGGCGTGCAGCCCGATCCTCATATCAACTACTGCGGTGTGCAGCCCGATCCATTCTCAGTCCACAATAAGCAAATAAGTCACAAAACAGTTCATTTTTCTTAATTCCAGTTTCCAGTTCATAATTTATGAAAAATACTTTAACTTTATTAAATTTGCAAAAAAAACTGTGACTTAACATATTACTAAGGTGATTTCAATTTCTAGGACTGAGATCAGTGATTTAAGCAAATATAGCTATCACATAAATATTGTCCTCTAAGGACGTTACAGGTCGGCACAAGGCCCCAAACAAGGCTTACCGCCCACAAATATATCAAATACAGTGTATTTCCAACACTAATAACATACTATTCATTTCCGGGATGGACAAAGTCTCAATCCCCAGTCACAATCAATCCCGCACCTGCCACGGTGTGCAAGCCACGCCCTACTAGCGTCATAATGTGCTAAGCCGGGGTTTCGAACCCTCAAGCTACCATATACACAAACTACTCACCTCTAGCCGGTCGTAGACTCGTCCGCGATGCCTTTTCCTTTGAATTTAGCTCCCTCGTGCATAGAATCTAGTCAAACCACAATAATTATATCAAATACGGGTCAAAGAATCATAAACCATTTCAATTTACATGAAATTCGCATAAATACACTAAGTTGGTAAAACCCGACCCCGGGCCCACTGCTCGGAAAATTTCGAAATTAGTACCAACGCGACCCTCATATCGCCACGAGTCCGTGCATATAAAATTTATCGAAATCGGAGTTCAAATGGCCTTCCAAATCCAAAAATCCCATTTTCAATATTTAGGCCACATTTCTTCAAGATTTCAACCCAATTTCATGAAGATTGATGTTAATTCTACCATAAAATGATGTTTTTGAGTCAAGAATCTTACCTCCGACGAATACCCGATGACTTATCAGTGATCTCCTCGAGTTTTCTTCTCTCTAGGGTTCAAAATTGAGTTTTGGGTTAATGAACCTATAACCCCTCTGTTCTGTGATATAAATTCACTGTCAGAACATTTTGTTCTACGCGATCGCGACTCGCCTCATGCGATCGCGATGTTCAAAAATTCGGCCTCACGTGATCGCGACTCTCCTCACGCGATCGCGATGATCAAACATCCGGCTTCACGCGATCGCGTCCCTCATCCTGCGATCGCGTAGCACATTTTTCCCTGGACCCCATTTCTCTTCTACGCAATCGCGTAGATGCTCATGCGATCGCGATGGCCACCCTGTTAACTCTACGCGATCGCGTCCGTGCCCCTGCGATCGCGTTGCTTCTGCTCTTGACCTTGTGCGATCGCGTCCCTATCTCTGCGATCGCGAAGGGTAAAATTCTCCCCCTTCACCATTACTCTACGCGATCGCATGCTCACTAGTGCAATCGCATAGAGTAAATTTCTGCTGCACTTATGACAGCAAACAGCCCTCTCATTTTTCCCAAAAATGGTCCGTTTTGGACCCCCGGATTCATCCCGAGACCCCGGGACCCCAACGAAAACCACCAACATACTCCAAAACACGATACGAACTTGTTCCAATCATAAAAACACCATACTAAACATCAAAATCACCATTTACACACGAATTCAAGCCTAAGTTTCTTCAAAACTTTCAAAACTAATATTCAATCCAAAACCAGATCAAACGATGTCCGAATGACCTGAAAATTTGCGGACATATCAAAAATCATATAATGAAGCTACAAAAATTGTCGGAATACCATTCCGACCCCCGGATCAAAATATCACCTACCATCCGGTTTTCGCCAAAAATCAACCTTCGCCAATTCAAGCCTAAAACTACACCGGACCTCCGAATTCAATTCCGATTGCTCTCCTAAGTCATAATTGATCCCTCGGAACTAGTCGAATCATCGGAATCTGGTTCCGAGCACTCTAACTCAATAGTCAACTCTAGGTTGACTTCTCACATTCAAGCTTCCTTCAAACATACTATTTGCTTCATTTTCAACCCAAATCACTCCTAACTCACCCGATATACTCTAATACTGATATAAAAGCATAAGATATGTAAATGCAAGGTAACGGGGTGGTAATTCCCGTAATGACGGGCCGGGTCGTTACATTCTCCCCAACTTAAACAAACGCTCGTCCGCGAGCGGGTTAAGAAACATACCTGGAGCATCAAACAAGTGTGGATATCTGCTCCGCATTTCCTGCTCGGTCTCCCAAGTTGCTTCCTCCACGGGACGACCTCTCCACTGCACTTTCATTGAAGCTATGTCCTTAGATCTCACCTTACGAACCTGTCGACCCAAAATGGCTACTGGTTCCACATCATAAGTCAAATCCTCATCTAGCTGTATCGTGCTGAAGTCCAACACATGAGACGGGTCTCCGACATACTTCCGGAGCATAGATACATGGAACACCGGGTGAACTCCCGACAAACTGGGTGGCAAATCAAGCATATAAGCCACCTCCCCAACTTTCCTAAGCACCTCAAAAGGTCCAATAAACCTTGGGCTCAACTTCCCTTTCTTTCCAAACCTCATAACACCCTTCATCGGCGAAACCTTCAGCAACACCTTCTCACCTACTGAATAAGACACATCTCGGACCTTCCGATCCGCATAACTCTTCTGACGCGACTAAGCTGTGCGAAGTCTCTCCTGAATCACCTTCACCTTGTCTAAGGCATCCTGAACTAACTCTGTCCCCAATAATCTAGCCTCGCCAGGCTCAAACCAACCGACCTGGAGACCTACACCGTCTCCCATATAAAGCTTCATACGGTGCCATCTGAATGCTGGACTGATAGCTATTATTATAAGCAAACTCCGTAAGAGGCAAATAATCAGCCCACGAACCACCGAAATCAATGACACAAGCACGCAACATGTCTTCCAATATCTGAATAGTACGCTCAGACTGTCCATCCGTCTGTGGATGAAATGCTGTGCTCAACTCTACCTGTGAACCCAACTCTCGCTGAAATGTCCTCCAGAACTGAGAAGTGAACTGGGTACCTCTGTCCGATATAATAGAAATGGGAACTCCATGCAATCTCACTATCTCACGGATGAATATCTCTGCCAACCGCTCTGAGGAATAAGTAGTACACACTGGGATGAAGTGAGCCGACTTGGTCAACCTATCCACCACCACCCAAACTGAATCAAACTTCCTCGTTGTCCGAGGGAGTCTACTAACAAAGTCCATAGTAATCTTTTCCCACTTCCACTCAGGAATCTCAATACGCTGGAATACACCACCAGGCCTCTGATGCTCATACTTGACCTGCTGACAGTTAAGACACCGAGCCACATGCCTCACAATATCTTTCTTCATCTTTCTCCACCAGTAATGCCGCTTCAAATCCTGATACATCTTCGCGGCTCCTGGGTGAATAGAATACCGCGAGCTGTGGGCCTCCTCCAATATCAATTCACGAAGGCTATCAACATTGGGCACGCATATCCGGCCCTGCATCCGCAATACACCATCACTGTCAATAGTGACATCTCTGGCATCATCATGCTGAACTCTGTCCTTGAGGACAAGTAAGTGTGGATCATTATACTGGCGCTCTCGGATACGATCATATAAAGAAGAACGAGCTACTACACAAGCCATCACCCGATTGGGCTCAGAAATATCCAGTATCACCATCTGATTAGCTAACGCCTGAACATCAACTGCAAGGGGTCTCTCCCAAATTGGAATATATGCCAAACTGCCCATACTAATAGCCTTCAGACTCAATGCATCAGCCACTACATTGGCTTTCCCGAGATGGTACAAGATAGTAATATCATAGTCTTTAAGCAATTCAAGCCATCTCCGTTGCCTCAAATTTAAATTTTTATAATAAAGACTATGATGGTACATCTTATGCCATCTCGGAAAAACAATGTAGTGGCTGATGCGTAGCCGGAATATGGGCAGCTGGCGTATATTCCAGTTGAGAGGCCTTGCAGTTCAGGCGTGCTTAATCCGAAACAGATATTTCTGAGCTAATCAATTGTTAATATGTGCTCATTTAATGCCCCATATCCGGAAATATATTAATGATCCCGCACTTACTTGTCCTCAAGGACAAGTTCAACATGATGATACCAAGATGTCACTATTGACAGTGATAATTATTATTGCAGATTTGGCAGATGCGTACTTGATATTGTCTCTCCGTAGTCTTCTGGAGGAGCCACCTTCAGCGTATTCTATTAAAATTTGAAACGCGAAGATGCTATCCCGGGGAACAAGCGTATTCTTATTATGAAGAAAAGATATTTGAGAAAATGCTCGTCATGCTTAAGCAATATTTGAGTCAAGTATGAGCATCGAAGATCGGGCGGTTCATAAAATTCCGGATATTGGAATTCTGTCGTGGAAGATTACTATGAAAACTTTGTTAGAACCACTTTCGGACGACGGCAAAGAGTTTGGTCGATTTGGAGTAAATTGAGAAATAGACCCGACAAATCGGCTCCCGGCAAATCCGGTGAAGTAATATACTTGGCCCCCTAGAAGCGAAGATATTCATCGTGAATGAACAATTTAAATTAGATTCCATTTGGTAAACCCTTCGGTGAGGAAATTTGATTGACCACCCATTTTGGAAAATTTGTGAAATTTGACTACGGGAGTAGAGTTAGGCTGCGTATTTTTCATCACATGAAATTGTGGCGTGTATTCAGTGTGCTAAATTAAGCTATGTCGATTGATTTAGTGGGTAGTGAGCTGATTATTTGCCTCTTGCGGAGTTTACTTTATAATAATAATATGATGAGCATTCAAAGATAACTGCGCGTATAAACTTATGGAGGTATTGGGTCTATATATTCCGTTGTTAGTTGAGCTACGTGAATTTAAATTGGGAGCGAGTGGATAAAGGTGAAGGTGGTCGGAAAACTAAATGCTTCGGTCGATATCGAAGAATTATCTTAGTCGAAGGTAAAGATATGTCAATAAGTGGCGTATTCTTGAAATTCCCTTGGAGTAGATGAGGTTTAGAGGAAGTTGAAGCTTAGTTTTTTATTAGACGAGTGCTTAGTAAAACTATAACTGATTTGCCACCCGATTTGTCGAGGCGATGTTCAATGCCAATATGCTCGGAAATAATAGGACCCATGCAACGTATTAGACCCATTCTGTCTATTTAGGTGGGGATTTGACTTTAATAGTCGAACCGATGTATTTTGGGTCCGACCCCGAACCCAAAATAGGCGAAGATCCTCGAAGAACGTAAAACCGATGAAAATGCGGTCGGGAAAATTCGTGGAAAACAACTTGGGACAGCGAAGTGCGGGGGCGAATATCCTCACTTGTTCAATTATGTTTCTTAACGCAGGGGCGGAGAGCAAGCATTCGTTTAAGTTGGGAAAACAACGACCCAACTTCCGTCATTCGCAGATTACAGCCAGAATTACCTTCGCGTTACATATCTATGCTATATCGATATTAAATGTCGAATTGAGTTTAGGTTGGAAATGAAACTAAATAGTATAACGAAGCTGAAATGAGCAACCTAAAATTGACTATTGAGTGTAAAATTGCCGAAGCCGGGATTCGGAATGATTGACTAATTTGGAAAATAGCGATTGAGAAATTGAATTCGAGTGCATTTGTAGTTTTGGAAAATTTGAAAATTGGCGAAGGTTGATTTTAGCGTAAAGCGGCGGAAAAATGAGCAAAATTGTCTATTTTTGATCGAAGATTTTCCGGATGGTATTCCGACAATTTTAACAACTTCGTTATGATTTTTGACATATTATAGATTTTTCAGTGCATTTTCAGACGCTCGTTTGATGCAGTTTTGGGTGGGGGGGGGGGGGGGAATATTAGTTTTGAAAGTTTTGAAAAATTTAAAAAAGCCGTGTGTAAATGGTGATTTTGATGTTTGAACATGGTGTTTTTATGATTGGAACAGACAAACCCAGTGGTTTTTCGTTGAAGTTTGGGCGTTGCTCCGGGGTCCAACTTGAGGCCATTTTTTGGGAAAAAACTTCTTATTTCTTCATCGCAGCGAAAATTTACTCTATGCAGTACACTGTAAACATGCGGTGAAACCAACATAAATATGATGAGGGAAATTTTACCACCCGCTGACTCCAGCGAAGGCAAAACCTTGTCCCTTGCTGAAAATTGAGAAAAGCGAAAACAAACGACTCCGTGACGCAACATGACGCCATATAGAAGTGCGAAATTGTATGCTGGCTCCGCGCGTAAACTACTTCTGCTGATTGCGCTCGCGCAA
Organism: Nicotiana noctiflora; assembly: GCA_032618575.1. Taxonomy (NCBI): domain Eukaryota; kingdom Viridiplantae; phylum Streptophyta; class Magnoliopsida; order Solanales; family Solanaceae; genus Nicotiana; species Nicotiana noctiflora. The sequence goes on from JASVEL010007203.1 coordinate 18,043, forward strand.
AATCGAAAAAAAGAAATATGTACGCTGACCTCGCGGGGTGGGGACGCGGCCAGCGCTCTTTTTCCGGATGTTTGACCTCATCGCGATGCAGCGTGAAAAATTAAAAATTTTTGAACGCCATGAAGCAGCGCATTCGTAGGAACAAAATCTTAAACGGTATGATTTATATCGCGAAGCGGGGAATATAAATTCATTAGCAAACTACAATTTTGACCTAGAGAAGAAGAAAAGCCGAGGAAGTTGTCTCGTAGTATTAAAACCGGCAAAATTGCGGAAACCGAAAACATCTGCTATAATTTAGAATTAACATCAATGCTTCATGAAATTGGGGTTATCTTGAAAATGTAGCCTAAATGGCCCAAGTAGGATTTTTGGATTTGGAAAAATTTTGAAATAAGATTTATTAAATTTTTTATATGCGCGGTTTTCGTGCTGAAAAATTCGCGTTGGTACCCCGAAATTTTTGGCGGTAAAAATTATTTTACCAACTTGAAATTGTATTTATCTCAATTTCGAAAATGAACATATTCTTTGACATTTGATATAATTATTGTGGATTTTAACTGGAATTACATGCGAAAATTAAATTGAGAAGGCATCGCTTGAACTGAGTCTCTGTGAGTAGTTTGTGTATATGGTAGCGAGAACAAACCCGGCTTAACTATTATGGCAGCTGAAACAAAAACCAACACACAAAATGTAGTGCCTTGAGATGAGACTGTCCATCACATGGAAAACAGATAGTAATGGATTAATTGTTGGAAATACAGCGCTAATTTGATATATTTTGTAGGCGGTAAATACTTGTTTGGGGCCTTATCTGCGTCACCCAGAAGGACTAATATTTATGTGATAGCTATATTTGCTTAAATCAGTTTGATCTCGGTCTAAGAATTGGGTTTTACCCAATAATATGTTAGGTCCTTGTTTTTTGCAAAATTTAATAAAGTAAATTTATTTTCATAAATTATGAAAACTGGAAAAGCTAGAATTAAGAAAAACACAAGGATATTAACACATTGTATAGACTGAAAATAGATCGAGGCTACACACGCGTAGTGATATGAGGATCGAACACCTTTGTAGTAATGCGCTTGGGGAACTGTAAAAATTTTCCGAAAATCTATACACGCCCCAGTGAAACGCCGCTCTCTTTTGATAAAATTAGATTCGAACTACATAGCACGTAAACGAGCAAATATGCATTCCGATACATCTTGCTGATTACCTACAGCCAAACAAACATATTGTATTATTCTTGCTAATTCATTAAAATTGGTGACTATAGTCACTAGTTCCTGTATGGTATTTATGGATTTCTACTTGCTCATCCACCTGCTTCCATACTTATTTATTACTCAAGCTGAGTACTTGGGGATTACTCGCACCACTACTGCACGCACGTAATGCGGTTTCAATTACCTTTGGAAACGTAGGTATCGTTTCCGAGCGTTACGTATATTGGTTGGCAGATAAGCACTGCGTTGCGAACCACAAAACTTTCTCACCTCTCACTTCCGGTGTTAATTATACATTTTTGTATTCGAACTTGAATATTTTCTATACAATACTCTACATTCGTAGATTTATTTAAATTCTGGAACTGTGACTCGATGCTGGGAATAATCGATGCTTTGTTCATTGTGTGTATTGGGTTAACTAGAAAGCACAATATATTCTTAACTGGGTGTCCAATCAGGATTTGGTATTTGCGATAATTAAATTGATGATGCAGGTATCTAAACGATTGTTAAACGCCATGTACACTCCGGTTCTAAGGCAACTATGCGAAATTTGAAAATTGTTGATCACTAACTACCCATGCTATGAGTTCTCGTCAATATCAAGCTGGCCAAAGCTAGGAGTAAAGGCGTAAGGCTCGGGGGCCTTTTTGCCATTTTACTTTAGATTACGTTGCGTGGAAACATCGAAGGATGAAAATATCACAATGCACAGCCCATGGCTCTGCCCAGATGGGAGAAATACTACGTGAGTAATTTTGTGTATCCGAGTCTCGAGTGGAAACCATGGAGCTGAGTGGGAGAAGGAAACCAGGGTAACTGGCTGAAGAGCTTCGTCGCTGACATAAACTGCGGAACTGCTATGAACATGACCTTTTCCGGAGAAAAGGAGTTAGAGTTCTCACTCCGAGGTCTATTTGATCTATATACTCTCGCCCGTTCTTGATGAGCCATGGTCCCTTGTAGATAAAGATCCCCAAGCGATGAGAAGATCAAGACAACATTCCTGTTGATACATTCATAGCCAAGCAAAGGGTAGTGATCACTCCAGAGTCTTCTACTATGTCTCCTGCCACTAGGCTGCAAGCAAAGGTAGCTTATGACTACACCGCTTCCAAAGAGCGTATAAGAAAAGGTAGACTTGTAAAGACAATGAAATAATGGGATAAGGATGTCATTATAGTGGAAGTTGGAGAAACCTTGAAGGAACTGAATTCTTAGTGAAGATTATCAATCTTGGAAGTACACGATCCAAATGGAAGATTTTGCCGAGTGAATTTTCAGTTTGATGAAAATTAATTCTTCGGTCAAGTCTAAAAGCGAAAATCAAAGTGGTCAATCCTGTCGAAAACATCACCGGAACTGTTAAGGTATGTTTGTGAAAAGTGGGGAATGAAACTAGTTACAACGAAATGACAAAGCACGAAAATTTTGATGGAATGCATTACTTGACCCGCCTGACTGATATGGTCACTGCGATGGTGAGTTTCAACAAAGGCATCCGTTCTAAATGGATGCACCGAGAATGTTTGAGAAGAATTTCAAAGCCTGCAAACGGCCTGCTGCGTTTTGTCTGGCTGTGTATGCTTTTTGATAATAAGTGGGTATTTGTGTTAGGGATATTCTTAATAATAAAATTTGACGTATTTACTAGAAAGGCGTATTGAAGGTCAAACTTTGAAATCTTTGTGGTGAAAATAATGCGAATAAAAGGAACCGAATTCATAAATGCGATTACTCACTTATTTACTCGGTGCTCTCGAGTGTAAATAAAAGTTCTATTACCCACGTAATGAAGAGATTAGGACAACTGATATGGAGCAACTAGATAGATTTGCCGTGGAAACTACTGCTGCAGGTAGACATATACGAAGATTAGCAACGCCCGAAGAATGTATCATGTGCTAAAACAACAAAATGTTTAAGATTTTCAAAATTATATATATGGAAACAAGGCAGGTAGAAATTGACGAACCTTCTCTCAAACAACACAACAGAAGTGCATCGAAAGAAACGAAGAGAGAATTAGCGGGAACATCGAACAATCCGCAGCTAAATCCGGTACTGAAAATGGGGGTGGGGTGAAGGCTGAAATGGGTCACGTCCCGGGGGGGCTTGAGAAATCGGTGAGAAGTGAGACATTTGACAAAAAATGCGGCTCCCTTTAAATGGAAAACCGAAAACGGGGCTACTCAAAAAAAAAAGTGGTAAATCTTTTTGGAAAATATACTTTTATGCTACTCTCCTCACCCCCAAGCAGATGCCGCAAGCAACTCTTTGTTGCAATTTTTTAGTTTAATATAAATTTTGTTTTTCAAATGTTTTTGTTTCTTTTGTTTTGATATGGATGTGATGTATCAGTACTGCTTCCGATTTCAATAGTCCAATCTTTACCTTTGCTCTATAAGCAAAGGCATATGTTTTACATATAAAAAACTCTTATCTTTTGCTATCTAATTGCTTGTGTTCTCTGTTTCTCTTTTCTATTATGTTGTGTTCACGTATGTGGCATGAGTTAGTTAGACTATACTTTTTTATGTTGTTTTCCTACTTGTGTATTTTTAATGATGCCAAAAGGTGAGAAATATAATTGAAACAAGGATCTAATTAAGGGGAAGCATAAAGTCAGGGGGAACTTGTGAAGTTCTTGTTGCTTCATCTGGTTATTTCTCCTCTAACTATATGTTATCAATGTCTAAGTTTATCATCATCAAAAAGGGGGAAATTGATGGGTTTTTAATGTCGTTGCCTTATGTTTTGATGATCTAACAAACTTACTATGAAGAACCATATATGGAACCTAACACACTTGGTACACATTGCTAATAGACATATTCCAAATGAGAACTCCAGCTAATGTGAACTGCTGCAAGTGTAGAAAACAAAGAAACAAGACATGGACCTGATCCCTTGTGTTTCTCTGACAACAATACAAAAGTCAACTGTGCAAAGGTGGAAAGTGGTTGCCACAGAAATAGTGCATACAGTGCAGCAATTTTGCAGTCACTTGTCCTTTGACCAACCAAGTGCTTACATCATTCAGTGATGTCATCAAAGGTTTATTAACAAGAGTATTGCAACAAAACACCACTTGAACTCTTGAGAATTCACTTCAAGCATTCAAGCCTTCAGAGATAGTGAATTCAATTCTCAAGAGCCTCAAGAACAAAATTAAATGCTACTATGGACCAGTTCCTAAATCTAGTATTTTGTTATGCTTAGTTGAGTTGTAACTTTATAATTGATCGTCATTGTAATTCTTAAATTGCTTAGTTAGAAGCGTTGCTTAGGAACCCCTTTGTAAAACCATAAACCCTTTGTGGTTGTGTTGTGACTAGAGTTAGTCATCAGTTGAAGTCTTTGTAATTGGTGTATTGAAAAGCGGATTGTAATATGTGTATTATGAGTTAGTGAGAGATTAAGAGTTTATTTCCTAGATTGCATAGGTTGTAATCTAAAAGTTGTTCATAGTGAAGTTGAAATCCTACCAGTGTAAGTCGTAATTTTTTATCCCCTTGAGGAGGAATTTTTCCACGTAAAACTCCATGTCTTATTTGTTTATTATTTTATTATTATTCTCTGTGGAAATTCATAGAGGACCCGGTACTCTATAGTTTGATTAAGCCATATAGACTATCATATTCTGTATTCAAAAGTTACATGCCATATTCGATATTTAAAATAGCAAATATCGATATAGTATCAAAATATATACAATTACATAATACCCATATTATTGGTTATAACATAAATATTAAAGTTCTAAATTTTACTTACTGTTATTTTTATAGTTCTTTTTAAACTTTATCACCTTTGTTACCTTTCTCTTTTTCTTTAGTTACTTACGTACGTTTTAACCTTTTTTCTGTCAGATCAAAGGGAATAAGCTAACCATATTGGGAACCAATCCTGGTTAACTTAGACACAAATAAATGAGCAAGAATCCAATAGTATGATGAATCAACAAACCTAATAAATTGAAACAACATGAATCACAATTAACTGAATCTAAATGCAAACTAAATTCATACGACGAACAACAAAGAGAAGATTTTAAATCAAAATATCTAAATATCGTAATATACTGACTGATAAACACCCTAACTCATGTTGGTTACTTAACTATTTCCTGAATTAGTGTAGTTGTTCGCGCAATGATACTTATCACTAATCTATACTTTAAGTCATTTATATTACTTAGATCATCCAACAACTAAAAATTTTAAATCCCAAGAAAAGAATGTTTGACCAAGTTTCTAGAGGGCCAAAAGAATTTTTTTTTTGTCAAAAAATACTTTTTGAAATTTTATGGTGTTTGATCAAGAAAGAGAAGTAAAAGCAGTTTTTCAGCTTTAAGCAATAAATTAAAAATTCTAACTTCTTTTAATAGCATATAAAAGCTATTTTTTAAGACAAAAAGATCCTTACCAAAAATTTATATTTCCAAGATTATTCCTCGTTAATTTAGCTTTTGTCTTTTACTTTTTGTTTGTAGCATCCAATATTGAATATTTCTTTTTTTTCCGTCATTCTTATTCTTCTTTTGTTATTTGAGATAGTTTCTCTATTAGAAATAGATCACTTCTTTTATATAAGAATTAGTTATGGAGTTACTGAACGACATATATGGACTAATATGATAGTCTCTTTACTAAAAAAACATAAATGTGACTAAAAATGCAAACTTTGGCTTTAAAAATAGAAGTTTTTAGCCAAAATTATCCCTTATCTTTAAGAATAGATTAAACTTTGTCCTTTAAATATGAGTCTTAGCACCATCTGTCCTCTTCGCACTAATGTTTAAGAATAGGTTAAACTTAGAATGCAAAACATAAGAACTTTTAGTCTAAGTAACAGAAAATACTCGTTTATGTTAGAAAACTAACCGACATACTCGCCTCTTTCACCCTCAAAATCAATCCATTTTTTTTTCCACTAGAAAACACGACTTATTCACATCATCATATCGATATTTGGTATTGACATTGGCTCATGTTAATGGCTAATTTCATATTCGCACTAATGTTTTCAAAAAAATATTCGATTATGCTGCAATTGGATGGGAATTGAGATATAAAAATTCAATATATCCAGTTTGTAGATATATTTATATTTTAATTGTTTCTATATATATATATATATATATATATATATATATATATATATATATATATATATATATATATATATATTATAGAAGAGATGGAGTTTCGACGTGCAATAAATTTGAATCTAAGGGTATTCTAGACATTTCGCAGCACCTTAAGAGAGCGACATACCACTTCCTCCACAACCTTCCATATTCCATCGGCATCATTCTTGCTTCTTTTTACTTGCTCATTTTTACTAACTTTTCTTTCTCCTTTGATTTTTTTGTGATTTATCTCTAAAATATATAATTATCAAGTTTGATCCAACAAATATTTGAGAGGAGAAATTGAATTCTTGATGTTCTATTTTTTGCTCTATTCAAGGTAACTCAATTACTTGAAGTTAGTTTTATAGTCTACTTCATCACTTTTGCTTGAACATGTGTTGTGCTGGTCGAATTTTGAGATTTTAACATGAGTTTTTAAATTGGGTATCTTAGGATAAGGGTGATTTTTGTTCCAATTAAATAATTAATTATTTTTTACCCGCTCTTTGTGGGTTTCTTATGTATGTGACTGGTTCTGAAAAACTTGTGTATTTACTTGTTTAATCGTTTTATATGTGACATGTATTCTTATGGGACCTAAATGTATCTTCATATTCAAAGCTAATTTCGCTGTGTGAATTTTGCGAGAATAAGAATTGCTAACAGGAAAGAAGATTCAGAGTAAAAATATGCTGGCATAGACTTAACAATCTACTGAAATAAAAAGCTAGAAAGATTGGGTAATTATGAAGACGTATTGAATATACTCCACTTCCTCTCAAAAAAGGCTCAAAAAAAAATCTATATGATAAGTTGCAGTTTCTTACGAGTTCCATTCTCTTGATATAGAGCATGTACAGATACTCTATAATTTATCTCCTATTATAATAATTATTATTATTCAAATACATTATGTCATTACTTCGTATGTTCAATTTGATTTGTCTCTACTTTATACAACTCTTATCTTTATCTTAAGAATTATTAGCAGAACTAGAACTCTTAGATCTATTCACCTTGAACATTTGAGTCACTGTAAAGCATTAAATTTACAAAGTTGTTTGTTGATGTTATTAGGTATTTTTAGGATGGCATCAAATAAAAATAAAATAAAATTAGTTATATAGTTTGCCGATTGGGATACCAAAGATAAAGTTTACGAAACAATGCTGATAGGTATTTACTGGTTTTACCGGTATTGGTACGGAAGACAAACCTCATAGCTTATGGAGAGTAGATGAATGATTCACATTTCTTATCTCCTCGATAGAGTATAAAATAAAGTGATATATATTTTAGTGTCATTTTAATATTTTCTCATTTGGTGTCTTAAATGCAGTGACAATGATCGAAGAAGAAAGTGATTGAGGTATATATGGACATAGGTCAAGGGAAGTAGTGATAAGATGCAATATAATACAAATATATCTTATGTCAAAGTGCCGATAATCTGGGCCCAGGAGATACCGAGCAGTAAGGAGTATGCAATTTATATGTTATTTTTCTGTTGTCTGAGTTCTTTTTCCGTTCATTTTGCACTTATGTTCTTTCCAAGTGAATTATCTTCTCAACTAAAGTCTTATATCCAAAATCGAAAGGTTAATAATGGTGAATATAGAAGATAAATGTTAAACATGTGCATGCAGATAATACATTTGCTCTTTAGAACTGGTTCAACAAAAGAAGCCATTGGTTATGTTAGAAGCTCAAAATAACTCATCACTGCCCATAAAATCAAAATTCACAACTTCAGTTTTTTAGTTTTGCGAGTCTATCAACTATAAATGTAGTTTCACCGAAGATCCCAATAGCGTGTGCATGATTTATGTGATTATCCTAGGATTATTATGTTCAAAGATTGTAGTATTTGCATCCATAAACTTTTTATGAGCTGAAATATTTTCTTAATGCTATCATCTTTCTTCTTTCGAGTATTTGTTGGATTTGCGCCCTAAGAAGGTGGAGAACTATGCGTAGAATTTGATTCTTTATTTTTCACACCGATCACATACATGCAGATGGGGAGATATGTTATCTTGAAGGGAATGGATATCTTGATCTAAACGATAAGGATGATTGCTAGATTCGCATCTGGATCAAGGCTGATGATCTGATTATCTTACCTGGTTAGATTACCGCGAGTTCACCCTCGATAGCGGAAACTATGCCAAATGTGTAGAAACTTGAGTTTCTCTTTTATTACATTATTAAACATATAATAAAATTTGCTTCTTGCCAATGACATTTAAAATATTATATAGTGAGAGAATTGTGAAATGTAAGTACTATTGAAATCCTGAAATCATTTCTCTGTTTGAGCACTTTTAAGTTTTGTTAATAGGACATAGGGAACACACTAATAGTTCAAGAGCCAAAGAAGTGAATTGCTCCTATTCAAACTAAGTGAACCTTGTTACTACTTAATCTTGAAACTGGAAATGCAATGATGCACTAAGGAGCTCTTTGGTAATTATTATGTCTGAGCCATTTGTTGATTTTAATTATTGTGCATTTTGTTTTCCTGACATATATGTGTTTGTGGTATGTTTGTGTGCCGAGGTTGTTCGTGGGAGACTTGATATGGACAGCTTACAATCTACTACAAAGAAGATCATCCAGCAAGGAAGGGGGGCGTCAAGAGTATTTTTGGAAGTGTAGGAGTGTCTCTTCTGAACACTAAGATGAATTATAAAAATTTTGGATCTTTATTGTGTAAATTAATCTGGATGACTAAATAGGTTTCGTTGTCCTGCTCACATCTAAGCACATCTTAAAGTATAGCAGTCGTGTATGCTAGTGTATATGCGTCAAAATAACACCGCAAAGATTGTTTATTGGAAAGTAAGAAAATCTTATAAACGGAAATACTATAAGAAGAACTCTCAGTCAGTTGGGCTCAATTGTGGAACACCCGACGATCACTGGATTAGACTTATTATTTTTCTTTTGTTTGCCATGTGTATTCCTTCTCAGATCCCATATAATGGGATTACACTTGGATGTTTTATTGTTATTTATTTATAATTTTACAGCTACTAAATACTTTTGATTTTTTCTCATAAGAGGGCTCTGAATTAAACTTTCATCTTGTTCTATAAATTGGAAGATCTAGACAGCCGTTTGATGACGAATTCACCGTCGTCACGAGAATTACCATCCCGCTATGTTGTGGATACATGTTTTATGATTTTATATCAGCATGTTAGAGCTCCTTTGCGAAGACGAGTTAGGGGCGATAGTGGGTGAAAATGAGGCATATAGCCTTTGAAGGAAACTTGAATGTGGAGAAGCCAACCCGTGAGTCGACGAGCTGGTCAGAGGCTCTAATCAGTTCTAATGGTCTCGCTTAGTGCTGGAGTGCGATTTACACTAGGGGAGCGATCGAGCCAGAACTCGGAGGCCTGGTGTAGAAGTAGGCTTGAGATTGGCTAAGGTTGAATTCTGGCGAAATCCGAACGCAGGCGTGGGCCTCGGTCCGAGGGCCGGGATGGAATTCGACGTTGCTGACGAGCCTGCTAGACGATTTTGACGTGCCTCCGCAAAATTTCAGGTCATTCGGACGTCGTTTAGTCGGGTTTCTGATTGAATGCGTAATTCGGAAAGTTTTAAGGAATTTAGGCTTGGGCATCCGGCGCGTAGTTGGTGATTTTGATGTTTAGGATGGTGTTTCTGTGATTGGAACAAGTTCGTATCGCGGTTTGGAGTATGTTGGTGGTTTTCGTTGGGGTCCCGGGGGCCTCGGTTGATTTCCGGGGGTCCAAACGGACCATTTCTTGTATTTTTGAGCTGCTGTTGGCTGCGGGTTTTGTTGCAGACGGATATTATGGCGCGATGCGCATGTGTGAGACGCGATGGCATGTAGAGGATGGAAGCTGGAAGCCCATGAGATTGTTCTATGCGATCGCGTAATAGGAGATGCGCATCGCATAGGTATGGGGGAAACTAGCACACTCTAGCGATCGCGGTGGTCACGGCGCGATCGCTTAGGAGAGATCGGGAGGGTGAGACCTTTTTAGCATGCGACGGCATAAGACGGGGCGCGCTCGCATCGTTTGTCGTATCGTGCTATCGCGATCGCATAGCCGTCGCTGCGACGTATGGTAGTGGAAAATACAGTGCCCGGACAGGCTTACGTTCGACGCGGGGTGCCTTGCTGATCGCATGTGGGCGGGAAATCGGCATGAAAGATTCAACTCACGCGATCGCACGAGGTCGCCGCGATCGCATAGCGGATCGATCCGGGCAAGGTGAAATTAAAACCGGCAACGCGAATCCAGCGGCGGCGTTCATTGACCCAGAACGCCATTTCTGCGTTCGGCAGAGAGAAGCTCAATGAACTACGGGTAATTCATCGGGGGATTCGTTGGAGGCCAAGTTTTGTGGCTTGAATTACGTCATTTTGGCACGAATCAGCGGGTTAGAATTTCGTACGTGGAAGATGTGCGCGGGTTTGAGCCCTAGGCCCAAATTGAAGAAAAACACCGGAAAAAGTGGGCAAATGGAGTCCGATTTTGGTAAACTATATATGTATGCCTAGACTCGTGTCGAGATGAGGATTCCGCACATGTGACTTTTGTAAGTTTTCGACAAGCGTATCGAAAGTCGGGGTTTTGACAACTTTGGGAATTTTGATGTAAATTGAGTTGTATTATTTGGGTGTCGTCCCATTGGCCTAATTTGTTGTATTTCTACCGTATTTGATCAGGTTCTACGCGAGTGGAGCTTGATTCTCGTGGCAGTGGCATTGCGGACGAAGTTCGTCATGCGCCGTATCGTAGGACGCGTAATAGATGCTAGGTGATGACAACGGGGCCGGTTACGATTATACCCCGTATACCACTCGGTACGCCGTATACTGCGAGACACGCACACTCCCGGAGAGTGCTTGGCGGTCGATCAGCGTAATCTGGAAGACTATATATTAGTCCGACCGTTGATACTGTATTATTGGCTATTACCGAGCCGTGGAACCTCCTTCGGACGGTTGAGTAATATTGTGGGCCGTGGAGCGACCGGTGATCCCGCTGAGGACGAATTCTCATTGTGCTTATCAATATAGGCATGCTAGTTTACTACTGAGTCCGCAAGGCCTATTTTGTTTATTATGCTAATTCCAGTCTCTCGGAACTTGATATCAGTATAACACCAACTCGAAAAAATGATAAAAGAAGTTTTCAAAACTACTTTTGAGCTCGCGCGGCCGTAATCTCGCATGGTACTCGGCTCAATGATGGACGGCCGCGCCGCAGATGAGATATAGCGTTGGATCGGAAAACCGCTACGCCGCCAGAATATCGCTATGAGATGCTTGGGGGCTGTAGGGGCCCCTCCGAGTCCGAACCCCCGCGTGGCTGCCGAAAGCTACCCAGGTAGCCAAGGTCGGAGTAACTGCCACGCGCCGTAAGCGTTCATATCATGCATCGCATTTCATTTAGCTACATCTCGGCTACCGTTAAGGCTATTATACTCCGTATTTGAATGCTGTGCAAAGTACGCGAATATCGATGCTATGACGGTCGCCGTGGCCAGCAGTTTTAACATAGCAGCTTGTATCGCGAATTTCTTGTCTCGCGCCGTCTTACTACCTTGTTTATTACCACCTGAGAATCCGCGCTCTCATTTTACTCCCCGCTCCTCGTTGAATGCGCAGTCCGTGTACCTCTCGCCGGGCTTGGATTCGGTAGCTACTGAGGCATCAGGCGGGATAGTCGACGTGAGGCCGCAACATTCAACGTAGACCGCGGCACTACGCCCTTCTAGCCGTCATTTCTTATCTTGTTGTCTCTCCTTTCCGCACACCGAGTTTGTTATAAACTTTATTTACACTTGTGTTCTTTAGAGGCTGATGACTGCACCCTTCTATTTCCATGTGGGAAAGTTAGCAAGTATATTTCGGGGACTCCATGCTTCCCCGCCGAAATTTGGTAACAAAGATTACTATCGTTTCATATTTTGAAAATGCTTAGAAATCGGGTTGTTATGTTACTTCTAGCTGACCGTTAGTCGATATTTGACAGGTCGCCGGCTTAGCATATGTGCCGGGGGCGCCAGTGCACGACCGGATTCGGGGTCGTGTAACAAGCTGGCATCGTAGCCTAGGATTTACTAGGCCTCATGAGATGCTTGCGCCGGTATAGTGTAGCCCGCGGGCTCGGTACGCAGAGGATGCCCGTAACTTATCACTCGAGGCCGACGAAGGCCTTGGTAGTGAAAACTTCACTTTCTCGGAACTGCAGCCGTCGCGATCTTGCCGTTCGCGAGAGCCGAGACTTCTATATTCTATTCTGCCCGCGAATGGCTGAGAACGCGAGCATCGATCGAGGTGGACGACCTCCAGGTGCCACCTCCGTTAGAGGTCGTGGGTTAAATCGTCTGTGTAACGTGTGCTAGAGTTAGAGGTGTGAGCGGCCGAGGCGCCGCCGCCGGCCCGGCCGCCGTACCTACGCCGGTCGGGGCGGCCGCTGCCGTGGCCGATGCTCGGCAGCCGACTCGCAACCGGGGCTCGCTCTATCAGCCCTTGCTATTCCCGGTCTTCGTGAGACTCTTGCTCGGATATTATCGCGTGTGACCGAGCTTGGCCTCGGGGAGCCACGTCTCGCTGCCGTGCTGCCTGGCATCTCGGCCGTGTGTGTGGTCACAGCACCCCCTGCGGCAGTCACGCACACTCGACCGGTCGTGGGTCAGTGGACTTCGCACGCCAGAGGCCGTCACCGCGCTCGGTGGTTGCACCGGTTGTCTCCTCGCGGGGCCGAACCCGCTCCGCCCTCCAGAGCGTATGGTTCAGACTATGCCCGATGACGCGCAGCGTCGTCTCGAGAGATCTGAAACGGACTCCGAGCCCACCCCGTTTTAAGGCGCGATGGCGGAGGATGCTCCGCGGTTTCTTGGATAAGTGTCGTGAGAATGCCGCGCACGGCCGGGTATTCGTGAGTCCCAGCGGAGTTTCATTTACTACATTTCAGTTACTCGCGGGTCCCGCATTTGATTGGCGGGAGGAGTTTGAGGGGCGAATAGGCTGCGTAGCAGCGGCGTCCCTCACACGGGCACAGCGGCCATCTACCCTCTTGCTGGTATAAACATGTACCCCGACCTCGCGCGTATGGAGCCACGCGCCCGTCGCGGTTCGATTCAATTTGGTCGACGCGTATGCGCGGACCTAAGATGAGCTTAGATTCACTCGCGTGGCTAAGAGCATGCCACGCGAATGATGCTATCCGATAGGGAAGAGGATCGCGGGAATTCGTCACGGCCTTCAGCCTACTCTATCCGTAGACTCTTATGACCCGCGAGCGAGTTCTGTCATCATTGTTTGAGCAGGTTGCCGATATGGCACGCTGCTCCGTTGAGGCGGATCGTCGCAGAGAGAGAGAGGCGGGTGGCCAAGAGGCCTCGTGGTTCCGCAAGCGTCGCCGATGGTGCCATCTGAGTGGCATTGGCACAGAGCGCAGGTCGCTCATCTGGGATCTTCTGCATCTCGTGCCGCCTGTGAGCAGAGGCGGAGGTGCTATGGTCGTGGTCGGCCTTTGGGGTTTCCAGGCAGGTCGTCATCAGCCCTAGTGCCCTGCTGCACTCGCAGTGCGACGCCTACTTCTCGACTTTTGAGTACACAATATAGTGTACGCATGAGCGCTGTGCCCGTCACGAGGAGACGTGCCACCGACCCCTACGTAGTTGCGTGGGATGGCGAGGGGACCGCCACCCTGCTAGCACCACGTCAGCCGATGCAGCAGAAGGTGGAGTGGCGACGCTACCGTGGTATCGCCCCCAGGGGCGAAGTGGAGATCCGCGAGCCAGGCACCTGCCTTCCGCTACGCACTGCCCGACAGCGTTGATGCTGACTTCTCTCGACGCGCAGTGATTACATCGTTTGCACTTCGTCCGTCACGCAGATGCGCGTGCTATTCGATCCGGGTGATCCACATATTCTTGCGTTGATCTCTCCTATTTTGCACGTAGAGTGCCGCGAACTCGCGTAGTTTCGATTCGCTCGTTCATGTATCCACCCCCGACGGGACGATACTGACTCGTCATGGATCATGTCTGCAGATCCCGTGTTATACTCTATCGGTCCGGAGGCGCCGCACCTGTTATTGTCAAGGGCGTGATTGGGCCTTTGATGTTCCATAGTAGGCATGGACTGACTTATCTGCAAAACTACCCATGCTATATCAGGACTCGGCGTACTAGCGCTGTGACAGCTTCACGTTGGTCATTCCTTGGGTATTTCATCGAGTCGGCGGGGTTCGACCGATTTCGAATCCACCTGCCCGTGGTAATTTACGTTCTTAAAAGCTTCGGAGATGGGCGAAAAAGCGGTGTCTATCGTACTTAGCTTTTGTGAGAGTGCGGTTGCTCGAGTCCTCCTAAGACTGTGGTCAGACCTACGGGTGTAGGACTTCCCAAATGTATTCCTCGCACCCGCCGGGCATGCCGCCGACGTGGATATTGATTTTGGCATCGACCAGGTGCCGCACTCACCTATATCCGTTCCTCGCTTATCTACGGCACCCGGCCCGGGAAGCCAGTTAGCCGAAAGAGCCGCTTCGCAGCTTTGGGTAAGTGAGTTTCATCCGCCCTAAGCTCCGTGGCGCCGCGGTGTGCGCCGATATTATTGTTAAAAAGGAAGATGGTTCCCACGCTGAAACGCGTATTGATTATAGTGCAATCGAGACAAAGCGGTGACAAGCACTGAAACTACGCCTGCTAGCGCGCAGACGATTTGCTTGTCCGATCGCTGACAGGCGCGAGGGTGTTTTCTACGATCGATCTTTGTTCAGGGCTATCATCAGCTGAAGATCGGGGACTCGAATATTGGTTTTAAGATCGCATTCGGGGCACCCGATATGGTCATTGGCGAGTTTCTTTGTGATGCTCGTTTGGCGCGACTGGCGCCCTGAAGCAAGGCTGTTACAGATTCACGACGAGCGGCCAGAAATTCGTGCCTCTATTTGGATTCATTTGATGATTGTGTTCATTGATGACATTCTAGTCTACTCCCGAAATAGTCGAGGAGCATGCTTTTCGACATTTGAGATATTGTGTTGCTTGAGATGGAGAGGGAAGACTTACTATGCTAAATTCTCCCAATACGGAAGCTTTTGGCTTCGAGTCCGTAGCATTTCGGGACACGCGGTGTCACCGTGACTCGCATACCAAGCCGAGTTGATCCCAAGAAGAGAGGCGGTGCACCCGAGATTGGCCTAGAGCGTCCCCGCCTACGAGAATCAAGAGTTTTCCCGGTCTGGCGGGGATATTACTCGCTTCGGTTTGTTCGTGATTTTCATCCGACCTGCTTTATGCGACTTCGGCGGCCGACTCGTGGCGAACACCCCGTTCGTTGTGGCTCGGACATGAGATGCGATGCTGAGAGCTTTCGTGGCTCAGCTGCGGCTTTGACCGCAAACCTCCAAGCAGCAAGTATGGCCACGCCCGGCATGTCCCATAATACGCGTTCAGTGTGATGCCGAGAAGTGTGGACAAGCCTATGGGTGTTGCCGGGGTTGCGTGCTTCAAGGTGACCGTCTATGCTTCTGCCGGCTGACAGACCTCGTGAGAAGAACTATCCGGTTCATGATTTGGAGCTAGCCGCCATTGTTCTTCATGCCTTGAAAATTTGGAGGCACTATTTGTGCGGCGTGTCTTGTGAGGTGTCTTCTCGAAATCATCGTGAGTCTCCGGCAGACTTGCTCAAGCAGAAGACCTTAATTTGAGACAACGCGGAGATGGCTAGAGTTGCTCAAATGATTATGACATTACTATATTATATCGCTCCGAGTAAGGCCAATGTGGTGGCCGATGCTTTGAGCCGGCAGGCGGTTAGCCAGTATGGGGAGCTTGGCACATATTCCAAGTTTGAGGAGTATGCCATTTGCTTACGATGTCTGCGTGCTTGCCTGTCCGACAATGTGAGGATTAGATATTTCGGAGGCTCCAGCGAGGTATTGGCTTGTGTTGTATATCTCGGTCATCTCTATATGACCGTATTCGTGGATGCACCGAGATGATGATCCAACATTCGTCGTCGCGAAAGGGCCGCAGTCTGCGCACTTACGTAATGCTGTAGATTCACACCATCGATAGCATTGAGCGTATCGGTGATGCAGTACGGCTACGCGTGCCCAACGTTGATGGCCTGGAGTGGATTCTGGAGGAGGCCCATAGCTTCGGGTACTCTACTCCATCCAGAGCCGGCACATGTATCAAGATTTGAAACATACACTCATTGCGGAGAACATGAAAATGGACGTTGATCGATCACGTAGCACGGTTGCCTCAACCATGCCGCGCAGTCAAGTACGAGCGCCGTAGGCCCTGTGGCGAATATTTCGCCGCATTGCTATTCCCGAGTGGAAATGGGAGAGGATCACTATGGACTTTTGTTACCGGGACTCCCTATAGAACCCGGCGATAGAGTTTTCGATTACCTCAGGGACAACGATTAATGGATGTATCTGGCCAAGTCGGCTCAAGCTTCATTCCAGGTAGTACTACCTACTCATCGGATGGCGGTTGGCGCCGATCTTTATTCGAGAAATTGTTGCCGGTTGCTATGGAGTTCCGTTGTCTATCACATCGCATGCTCGGCGTAGCCGACTCACTTCAGCTGGGAGAGCATTCCAAAACGGCAGACGGGCACGCGGCCGGAGGCCGAGTTGACATAGCATTTCACCCGCGGCATTACGTACGGAGCGTTCGAGCGCACTGGTCAGGTCTTGGAGCGATATGTTGCGAGCTTGTGTGATTGACTTTGGTGGTTCGTGGGACGAGTTCCTGCCGCTCTGGCCGAGACTCGCCTACAACGATTGCTTACCGCCGAAAGATTCGCATGGCCCCGTATTGAGGCATCGTATGGCAGATGGCGTAGATCCCCCGTGGGATGGTTCGAGCTTGGTGAGGTTAGATTGATTAGGGGCCGAGTTAGTCCGTGACGCTGCCGGATAGAGCAAAGTTGATCCAGCATGTACGAGACAAGACAGCCTCGTCGTAAGAGTTACGCGGACCGTGTAGCCGAGTTGTCTTTCATGGTCGTTACGCAGTATTGCGGAAAGTATTCACCTATGAAGTTGGGTGCACATGAGGTTTGGGAAGAAAGGAAAGTTGAGTCCGAGGTACATTGGTCACTTTTGAGATGCTCAGAGAGGCTGGAGAAGGGGTATACTGGGTTGGCCTTCGCGCTTCCGCCTTATCCGAGCGCCCATCCAAGACATTCCATGTGTCTATGCTCCGGAAATGCATTGAGGCTCCGTCACCATGCTATTAGATCTCGCGCAGCATTCCGTTGCCTTGATGGTGATCTATCCTATGATGTGGAGCCTATTGCCATTTTGGGACGTCGTGTGAGAAAATTGAGGTCTAAGGAGATTGCATCGTTAAGGTTCAGTTGAGAGGTCGACCCGTGGAGGAGGCCACTTGGGAGATCGAGCGGGAGATGCTATGCGTATCCTCACTTTGTTTCAGACTCGTGTATAGCACCCGCCGGCGACGAGCGCTTGCTTAAGCAGGAGAGAATGCGGGGACGACCCTACTGGCCGTCACGAGAATTACCACCCCGTTATGTGCATGTACATACATGTTTTATCATTTTATATCAGTGTTAGAGTTAATCGGGTGTAGTTAGGGGTCAATTGGATTGAAAATGAGGCATATAGCCTTTTTCGCGGAAACTTGATATGTTGAAAGTCAACGCGGAGTCGACTTATTTCGATTGGGAGGGCTTCCTGAATCGTAGTTCCGATGATTCTGCTAGTTCCGGGAGGACGATTTGTGACTTAGGGAGCGATCGGCATTGAAATTGGAGGCCCGGTGTAGAAATGTGCTTGAATTGGCTAAGGTTGAATTTTCTTGGCGTAAGTTGCCCGCAATCCGGCGAGATTTGGATCTGGTGGTCGGCTGGAGTTCGACACATAGTGAGCTCCGTTAAGAATGATTCTGGATGTGCCTGCAAAATTTCAGGTCGACCGATGTCGTTAGCGCAGGCTTGGTTGAATTCAATTCGGAACAGTGCCGGATGAGATCTAGGTCAATCCGTGTGTAGTTGAGCGGTTTTGATGTTGTGATGGTGTTTCTATGGTCGGGAACAAGCTCGTATCGTGTTTTGGAGTACGTTGGCGGTTTTCGTTGGGGGTCCCTGGGGCCTCGAGTTATTTGCGGCCGCATTCTGGGCCGTATTTCTTGTATTTTCTGGCAACTTATTCTTGACTTTTTTTATGCATTAGTCAATCCAAAAAGGTCCGCGCCGCGAAGTATATTCGATCGCAGAAGGATGGAAGTGAGCCCATGAGTTGTTCTGTGCGATCGCGTAATAGGAGATCCGATCGCATAGGTATGGAAACTGGCAATCTGCGATCGCAGGTCACTTGTGCGATCGCATGGGGTCGGCTGATCGGCGAGGGTTGAGAGAAATTTTTTGTGCTAAGGGACGCATCAGACAGGCGCGCATCGCGATGCGGTTCGTCGCGACGCGCACGCGATTAAACGACATATGCCGCGTTGCGGTCGCGCAGAAGAAAAGATGCAGGCCCGGAAGGACAATGTGCCCCATGCGACAGCGGGGGTGCAATTGCGATCGCATAGAGAATCGGCGAGAAGAATACATGCACTTGGCGCGAGCGCATAGGTCATTGCTGTACTACGCGTGCAAGGATCGGGTCCGGCGATGATAAATTAAACCTGAGATAATTTGATCCGCGGGATTTCGATTAACCCAAAAGCGCCATTTTTGAGTTCTAGGGAGAGAACCACGGGAATTGCCGGTAATTCATCGGGGATCAGAGGTAAGTTTATTGGCTTAATTTCGTCATTTCAACATGAAATCATGGGTTAAATTTCGGTAAATGGAAGATTAAAGGTGGGTTTGAGCCCTAGGCCTAAATTGAAGAAAACACCGATTTGAGTGGGCAAATGGAGTCCGGGGACGGTAGGTCCTATGTGCCTAGACTCCGTATCGAGAATGAGGATTCCGAATTACGTCGACTTTATGTAATTTTTCGACAAAAGCGTACCAAAAGTCGGACAGTTTTTGACAACTTTGGGAATTTCGGTGTAAATTGAGTTATATTGACTGGGTGTCCTCCCATTGGCCTAATTTGTTGTGTCTCTACTGTATTTGATCAGATCCTACGTGTGCGGAGCTTGGTTCTCGTGGCAAGGGGCATTGCGGGAGCAGATCGTCGATGCCGCACTGAGGTGCGAGTTAGTGATTCGTGTGATACCCGCCGGGGATTCACAACCCCGTATGCCACTTTGCGGCTTGCTCGCTCCTAGCTTGGCGGGTACACGCACTCTCTTGAGAGTGTGGGGTCGATCTGAACTAGGGACTATATATTAGTCCGAACCCGTTGATGTTGCTGATTATTGGCTATTCTCGGCGGCCGTCAAGCCTCCTTCCGGACGGCTGAATTAAGTTATATTGCGGGGCATTGAGAACGTTTATTTGGATCCCACGAAGGATCGTTATCATTGTCTTATCGCATAGACATGCGAGTTTACTACTAGTCCGCAAATTATTTTGTCATTATGCTAATTCCAATCTCCTAGACTTGATATTACTTATTTTCCCATTTGACTGAAAAATGATAAAAGAAGTTTTCAAAAACTGCTTTCGGCTAACGCGAGTCAGATCATCGCATTAGCCGACTAGTGCTGGATCGGAACCGCTGCCTTATGCGCCGAGATATAAATGATAATGCGCACGCACGCCTGCGGAATTTATCTATCTCTCCCATGAGATGTGCTTGGCCGTAGGAGCCCCTACCGGAGTCCGAGCCGCCACGGCGAGGCTGCGGGTACCCGGAAAATTAGAAGCGCGGGCTACGCGCCTGCATGCTTGGCCACTCTCATTGCATCTGACATTGCATTTAGCTACATGCTAGCTAGCCGTTCTGCTATTTATTGGTATTCGTTGGTACAGTGCGAGTGAGATGTTGATTCTATGGCAGGTAAATTTGATTATAGTTTTACATAGTGCTTTATTGCGGATTTATCGCACCGTTTATGTCTACCTTGTTTATTACCTTCGAGTCCGCGGTAAGCTCATTTACTCTGCACCTTGTGTGCGATCCAGGTACCTCTGGCCGGAGCTCTGATTCTGGAGGCATTGTGGGGATGAAGTCGAAGTCAGGCAGCCGCGCGTCCGCGGCTGACTCCGCTTCTAGACGGTCATTTCATGTTGTCTTTCTTTTCGTCACCGAGTTTGTTATAAACTTTATTACACTTGTGTTCTTTAGAGGCTCATGACTCTGACCCTTCGGTCTATGGGAGTTAGCATATTTTGGGACTCGGTTTCCCATTGTTAGTATAAGTATTACTATTGTTTCATATTTTGAAATGCTTAAATGGGTTAAAGAGAGCTTCAAGCTCCGTTGTTGATATTGATTGGTCGGCTGGCTTAGCAATGTGCTGGGCGCCATCACGACCGGATTTGGGGTCGTGACACTGTTGGGCCCGTGCTTGGGCACGGGCAACTTTGTCTAGTATATATATATATATATATATATATATATATATATATATATATATATGCATATATATATGCATATGTACACACCAAATTAGCATATGGTGATTACTTAAATACCAATAAAAGTTTCAGATTGAAACAGTTTCATTTTTTATGTCCAAAACTTTCTTGAAAAAATTTAAGGGTCTACCAAACTCTATTGAGAACTAGGTTCTCTATTTGGTTCAACAAAACACACGTACATTGCAGTAAATAAATGACAAGAGGAATTTTACGTGAATAATTCTCATCTCAACGAGATTAAAAACCACGATTTACCCTTGTAGGATTTCAACTTTACTACTGAGAAACTTTTAGATTACAACCTATGTAACCTAGGAATTAAACCTCTTAATCCCTCACAAACTTGTAATACTCTATTACAATTCATTTTGTAATAACTCTATTACAAAGACTTTACAACTCGACTAACTCTAGCCAAGACTCAAACACAGGGGTTTAAGATTTACAAAGGATTTCGTACATAATACTTCTAAACAAGCTAAGCAGGAACTACACTTGAAGAACTATTACAAAGTTACAACTCAACTAAGGACAAACAATAACTTGATATGGGAATTGGTTTGTAGTTGTTTTGTTATTTGCACTTGATGCACTTGAGAATTGCTTGATGGTTGATCAATCATGTAAGAGAGCTTGAGTGAATTCTCTAAGTGTTCAAGTGATTTTTGTTTTACCATTCTTGATGTTAATAATACATGTGTGACATCACTTACAATGATGTAAGCAAGGTAAGTAAAAAACCTTCCTAAAAAAGTTGACTGTTGATTGTTCCTGTACTGTAGTGTGTGCAGGCACCAACTTTTCCAACTAGAGAGTTGACTTCGTACATTTACCTTAGGAGCTGGTAGTGGCATGTTCCCTCAGCTGTTCTTTCGACTTTGAAGCGTTGAACGTTATCCTAAACTGGAACCTTTGGATCTTAAGGTTTTGAGAATATGTAACATGTTCTCTATCTGGTTCTTGATAGTAAGTTTGTTAGATCATCAAAATATAAAATAAGGTACTTGTAACCTATCAATTTTCCCTTTTTTGATGATGAAAAACTCATAATTGAAAATACTAGAAAGAGCCACACAGAACCAGACAGTGAACCAGAAAGACCTTAAGTTTCCCCCTGAATCCTCAAGTTTGTATTCCCCTTTAATCAGTGCACATCATAATACAATCATAAAATAATTATGCAATTATTTTTTCCCCTTTCGGCATCATAAAAAGATCACTAACAAGCATTTAAACAATAAAGTCTTTCTTTATGTTAAATCATGCCACTCATGTGCACATAATCATGACTAAAAACAAAGCATAAAAGCAAGGTATAAACAACAAATAGGGAAAAGCTTGCATTAACATAATTTGGAATTTTCAACAGGAACATAGTCAATGTTACTACCAGAATATTTTTAGAACAATCAACAAAAAAATACCACAAATATCATCTTAAGAATTGACACCGAGAGACTTGACCATAAACTAGATCATAGACTTGATACTGAGGGACACTATTTAGGGAGCACTGGAAGGAGAAAGCTTGGAGGCAAAGGCAAGGGTTTGGAGGATAAAATCTATTCGAGCATTTGCTGACATTTGCTCATTGAATAGTCTCTCTTTCAGGTCCTCCACTTGTTTCCTGAGCTCAGCATTCTCTTTTGTCAGACGAGCAACCTCTTTACTTTGAGAGCTAGTGAAACCAGGTGCCTCTTGCAGTTGACTTAATTGAGTCCAAAGGAAAGCATTCCTTGCTTTCAATTGCATTATCTCAGTAATAGCACTGTTTTGAGCATTAATCAACTGAGATATGGTGGAAGTGCTTCCAACTCCTCCAACTTTCTAAATTCACTAACATTTTTCAAGAGTAGCTTTGGAGAAAGTTTGCTTCTTGTTGCCCGCTTTAGCTGGTCCTATAGGAACCTTGAAGTGCTCAAAGACCTTGGTGAGAAGGAACCCGTACGGCAGCCCATGATTACCATCTTTAAAGTCTGTCAGTTTATTCATATGCTCTATTATGATCCCAGGATTGATTGTAGTGAAGTTGTCTAGTGCTTCCATGAGAAAAAGTTCTACACAAGAGGTGATAGATCTTCTCTCAGCTTGAGACAACAACACTTTGTTCACCATCTCAAATAGTAGTTGGTATACATGAAGGAGGGCCTTCTTTTGAACCTATTCCCCCTGCTAAACTGCTTTGTCACTCAAGATTGCATTTATGAAGTTTTGAGAATAGGTTCCCTAAATACTGGACAACCTTTCAACAGGCACACCAAGAATAGACCCCAACAAAGAGAGTCCATTACCATATTAACTCTATTTACTAGCACACATTCGTGATCCTCGTCAACCTTGAATAAGTGGGCACAGACACTTTGAACTTCCTCCTCATACGCCTTTGGAGCATCATTTGTGAACAAATGTGTCCACTGTTGAAACTCACAGATCCCAACCGTCTTATACCAGCCTACTCCAATATATCAGGGATAAATGTGCTGCCCCGTTGCACCTTTTGGATCTTCAATATCTCTTTCCCATCACTCCTTAGTTCACCAACTCTGACCTCTTTGAAAAACCAGGTTCTTTCACTATGTTTTCACTAGAGATAAAATCACCAGACTTGTTCATATTTTCAGTAGACACGGAAGATCCCTTTTTTGGCTTGGGGATACCATGCTTATGTGAGAGCTTTCTAGTCAAGAAACCAAGTTCCTCGGCTTCTTCCTTATCTCTATTCACGATAGGCACTGACTTTTCACTTACATCTTTCTCATCTTTTACCAACTTTATTTTCCTTGACTTAGCTTGACTATTCTTGAGAGAACACTCAAGAGCCTCCTTCCTTTTCAACCTTCTAGTGGGCCCCTTAAGAGTACACTCTTGAGCAACAATTGGTCTACGTCTAGTCAAGCTTGCTATTGGCAAATCATTGGAATCCTCTTCACTATCCCTTTTTCCTTCTCCAACATAGACTTTTCTTCAAGCAACACCACATATAACAGCTCAATATCAAAATGAGGTGAGGGAGCAGGGTCAGTGCTCACCTGGGGTTCTAGAGAGGACTCTTGAGTTGGATAATCTGAAGGGGGATCAGGTCCTCCAACAGGTTCCACAGTAGCACCTTCATGTGCCGATGGTTCAATAGGCATAAGATTATTAACCTCTCTAACAGTCTTAGACTCTTACCCCTGAGTCTCAAGACCATCCTCACCTGCTTGGACAAAAACTCCTTTATTATGTATGAACAACATGTTCTTTATGGAAAACTCAAGAGAGAAAGGAATGTTGCCTATGGACACATGATTAGGAGTAGTCATTATTGAGTCTACATTCTTGAGATCAACAGTTTGATCTTCCTTTGACTCTTCTTCCATATGAGAACTTGATATTTCTGGATTTTCATCTTTGTCAGCAGTAATTTTTTCATCCCCTTTTTTTCGACAAATAGCAGGAGAGTTCTATAAATTGTATAGGAGTCGAGGATTTGCGGCTCTTATGAGAACTTTACCTCGATTGGGTAGGAGAGGAGAAGGAATGTGGGGTGACTCTATCCTAGGGTTTTGGCTAGTAGTAGAGTAGAAAGAGGATTCTAGTGTTGGTGTTCAACTGGTGAGGACTCAATAGGGGTGTTGCCTGGAACACTAGAAATTATTTAATTTTCAGGCAATGTGAGAAGAAGAGAGAGGATTTGGTAGAATGAAGAGAGAAAGAAGAATAAAAAAGTATGAAGTGTTGATGTGAAGAATGTTATGATAATGATAGATGTATTTATGATGGATGAGGTACCGGTTAGAAAGGGCGACACGTTTTTAGGGAGTTGGGTCGATTATTAATGGGTGAGACATTTGGGTTCAAAATACATAAGACAAAAACTAACATGGTGGCGTGGAACTTATTTTAACCGTTTGAAATGGTGCATGAGAGAATAGAGAAACTACTAACCTATGTTAGGAGAAACAGACTCCCTGACTAATCTTGCATTTGTTAGCTTTGCCCTTTTTACCAGCCTATACTGCCTCAAATGCTTATTTTCTCTGTGATCATCAAGCGTATCTACCTGTAATAGTATAAATATGAGTTAGACTTTGCCCGAAAACACTTTGTAACTAATTTTACTTGAACATTTCTTTCATAGCCAATCATCAAGGGACCAGCTTCTCAAGTGGATTTTATCAACCCCAATGCCAGATGATTTCTACTTAGGGCTTTGGTAAATATATCAGCAATCTGATCTTCTGTACTGCAGAATTTTCATACAAAATGAGTCATTTTCAACATTGTCTCTAAGGAAGTGATAACACACATCAATGTGCTTGGTTTTATTATGTTAGACTAGACATTTGGCCATATTGAGTGCACTTGTATATTCACATAAGAGAGACACACTGTATGAGAAAACTCCAAAGTCTTCTAGCTATTGCTTGATCCACAGTAACTGAGTACAACAAGAAGCAACTACTATATATTCTGTTTCTGCATTTGAGAGTGCCGTTGAGTTTTACTTCCTTGTACCCCATGAGATTAGACAAGAACCCAATAAATGTGCCATTCTAAATGTCTTTTTCCTATCCACCAGATATCCTACATAATCAGTGTCAGCATACCCAATAAATCAAAGCTGCCACCCGAGGGATAGTAAAGAACCAGGTCCAGCGTTCCTTTGAGATATCTCAATATTCTCTTGGCACCTTGAGATGAGATTCCTTTGGATTAGATTGAAATCTTGCACAACAACCCACTCTGAATACAATGTCTGGTCTGTTTGCATTGAGATACATAAGTGGCCCTATGATCCCTTTATACACAGTCTGATTTACAGGGGAACCAGGTTCATCTATGTCTAGATGTGTAGCTATGGCAATATGAGTGTCAATTACTTTTGATGCATCCATGTCAAACCTTTTCAATAGCTCCTTGATGTACTTCTGTTGACTTATCAATGTTCTATTTTGGAATTCTTTTACTTGGAGCCCCATGAAGAAATTTAATTCTCCCATCATACTCATCTCAAACTCACTCCCCATTAATTTTGCAAATTCTTCACAAAGAGAGTCAGTTGTGGCACCAAAAATGATATCATCAGCATATGCGTGAACAATGAACAGGTTCCTCCCTCATTTCTTCAGAAAAAGAGTATTGTCAATTTTCCCTCTTGTAAGCCATTTTCTAGAAGGAATTTTGACAACCTATCATACTAAGCCCGGGGAGCCTGCTTTAGCCCACACAATGCCTTCTCCAGTTTGATCACATGCTCAGGATGCTCGTGACACTCAAACCTAGGAGGCTGCTTGACATAGACTTCTTCTTTTAGGTAGCCATTTATAAATGCACTTTTGACATCCATTTGGAATAGTGTGCACTCCATATGAGATACAAAGGCAATAAGAATTCTAATGGTATCCATTCGAGCTACTAGAGCAAATGTTTCATCATAATCAATCACTTCTTCCTGATTGTAGACTTGAACTACAAGCCTTGCCTTGTTTCTTATTATATTTCAAACTCGTCAAGTTTATTCCTGAATTCCCACCTGGTTCTTATGATAGTTCAATTTACAGGTCGAGGAACCACGTGCCATACCTTATTCCTTTCAAATTGATGCAACTGCTCTTGCATGGCTGTGATGCAGTCTACATTCTTTCAATGCTTTTTTAATATTTTTGGGCTCTATTTAGGAAACAAAAGGCTGATAAGGCAAGTGAGTTTCTTGTTTTTGGTCTGGTTTGAACTCCTGAGTCAAGAGGAGTGATTATATTGTTAAGAGGATATGAAATTTTATGATTCAAATTTGGTACTTGAATCTCATTGGCAGAGGACCCAAGTATGTCTGATTGAGGTTCTTGGGCGCTTCTTACTTCAACAAGTGTACCTTGGATTCATTTGTTGTGATCGGGGGATCAGGTTCCTCTCCAATGGATGGATATGTATTTGCATCATCTTCACTGGATTCATTGACATGGCTCATCATATCTGCCTTTCCATTTTCCATATCAATCACTTCACCTAGAACTAGTGGTGATAAAATAGTTCAAAGAAAATAGTTAACCACCCATATTACCCATTAAAAAATAGGTTGGATAATGAACTTTTTAAAAATGGATAAAATATAGATTAGAACCATGTTATCCATTTAGAAAATGAATAACCAATGGGTCTAACTTTTACATTTGTATAGCCTTAAATTGGGGGTTCCTCAAGTTAGGGCACCTAAGAATTCTCCCAAAAGCGATCATATGCAAGAAATCATAGATAATATGGTTACTCAAATTATCCACCAGTTAACCCATTTTTATCCATATTAAATATGGGTTAGGTCGGATAATTTATCCATTTTTAATTACCCGTTTCGACCCGAACCATATCCAATCTGACCTACCTGTTTGCAGCTTCTACCTCGAACATATAAGGGCTGTTCATCTAGGTCAACACGTCTGTCCTTCTCACATGAGAGGTGAGCTTTATCAAAGATAACATGAATACTTTTTTCAACACATTAACTCTTTTTGTTGTATACTTTTTAAGCTTTGCTTTGAGATAAGTATCCCAGAAACATTCCTTCATCACTTTTGGCATCGAATTTCCTAAGAGCTTCATTTCCATTTTTGAGAGGCAAACATTTACAACCAAAAGTCCTTAGGTGAGTCATATTAGGCTTTCTTCCATTCAATAGTTCATATGGAGTCTTGTTCAGAAGAGACTTGATCATGCACCTGTTCACCAAGTAGCAAGCAGTATGTCAACTTCTGTCCAGAAACGCTTTGCGATCCCACTAGCAATCAACATTATTCTTGCCATGTCTTCAAGAGTTCTATTCTTCCACTCCATGATACCATTTTGTTGAGGTGTTCTTGGAGCTGAAAAATTGTGAGTGATACCATTTTCAGTACAAAACTCATCAAATTTTCCATTGTCGAACTATGTCCCATGATCAGACCTTGTACAAGCTACTTTATTACCAATCTTCACTTTTATCTTTTTGTCAAAGACAACAAAAACTTCGAAGGTTTCATCCTTGGTTCTGAGAAACAAAGTCCAAGTCAATTTGGAGTAGTCGTATACTATAGCAAAGATGAATTTCTCTCCTCACATGCTTTCCACCCTCATAGGTCCACATAGATCCATGCGAAGAAGATCAAGTTGCCTAGTGGTATTGACTTGCTTTTTGGTCTTGAGTGAGGATTTCACTTGCTTACTGTAATGACCCGGCCCGTCGTTACGGAAATTTGCCACCCCGTCATGTTGCAATTACATGTTTTATGCTTTTATATCCAGTGTTAGAGCCTATCGGGTGAGTTAGGAGTGAATTGAATTGAAAATGAAGCAAATAGCATGTTTGAAGGAAGTTTGAATATGGAAAGTCAACCTAGAGTTGACTATCAAGTTAGAGTGCTTGGAATCAGATTCTGATGATTCGACTAGTTTCGGGGGATCATTTATGACTTAGGAGAGCAATCGGAATTGAATTTGGAGGCCCGGTGTAGAAATAGGCTTGAATTGGCTAAGGTTGAATTTTGGCGAAAGTCGAACGGTAGGTGAGATTTTGATCCGGGAGTCAGAATGGAATTCCGACAGTTGCAGTAGCTCCGTTAGGTGATTTTGGATGTGCCTGCAAAATTTCAGGTCATTCGGACGTCGTTTGGTCTGGTTTTTGATGGAATGTATAATTTGGAAGTTTTGAAGAAACTTAGGCTTGAATCCGTGTGTAATTGGTGATTTTGATGTTTAGGATGGTGTTTTTATAATTGGAACGAGTTCATATCGTGTTTTGGGGTATGTTGGTGGTTTTCATTGGGGTCCCGGGGGCCTCGGGGTGAATCCGGACCATCATCCGGGCATATTGAACTTGGCAAAATCTGCTGTAAATTGCAGATCACTGTGCAGAAGGCTAAGCCTTCGCGTTCGCGAGGGCAAGGCCCGCGTTCGCGTAGGCTGGGGCACTTTGGTCATCGCGTTCGCGAGGAGGGCGGCCGCAATCGCGTAGAAGGAATCTGGGAAGCATCGCGTTCGCGATGGGTTAGTCGCGATCGCGTAAGAGGAAATAGTGAAACATCGCGTTCGCATGGATTGAGGTCGCGTTCGCGTAGAAGGACCTCCAGATGGCTGAAGAAATGTGCATCGCGAACGCGTGGGGGCATGTCACGTTCGCGAAGGGAAAATGGATCAGTGCATCACGGACGCGTGATAGGTAACGCGAACGCGAAGAGTAAAATGATGCTGGGCACCGCGAACGCGTGGGAGCTCATGCGAACGCGCAGAGCAAATTTGTCTGGCAGTGAAATTAAAACCAGAAACATTTCACTTACGGGTTCATATACCCAAAACACCATTTTTGAGCCCTAGAGAGAAGAAAATCACGGGAAAACGCTGGGAAATCATCGGGTATTCATCGAAGGTAAGTTTCTTGACTCAAAAACATCATTTTATGATAGAATTAACATCAATCTTCATGAATTTGGGTAGAAATTATGAAGGATTGTGGCCTAGATATTGAAAACGAAAATTTGGGTTTTGAAAGGCCAATCGAACTCCGATTTTAGTAAATTTTATATGTACGGACTCGTGGCGGGACGAGGGTTCTGGAAATATGAGTTTCGAGATTTTTCGAGATGTGGGCCCGGGGCTCTGGTTTTGCCAATTTAGTGATTTTTGATATTTTTCAAGTTCTTTCGATTGGGTTATGTTCCATTAGCCTATTTTGATATATTTGTGCTGATTTGTGCTAGTTTTGACGTGCGTGGATGCCGGTTCGAGGAGCTAAGGCGTCGCAGGCATGAGCTTTCGTCGGTTCGAGGTGGGTAATACTTGTAAATGATGTCCCGAGGGTTAGTAAACCCCGGACTTGCACATCTTAGTGCTGTTGTGTTGAGGTGACTTGCACGCCGGATAACGGGCATGGGGTAGAGCACCATTGGGGATCGTGACTTGGTCCGTCCCGCGTAATAAATAATAACACCTAATTGTTGAAATGAATTGGACTAATTATCATGTTTGGGCTTCGTGCCAATTATTTGAATCCTTCGGGGATTGGTATCACTGTTTTGATAACACTGTGCATATTTTATTCTAAATTTAAGTTTTAAAATGGTATTTTTGCTATTGAGCATTTTTATAAGGTTATGAAAAACTTGAACAAGGTCTTAATAACATTTTTAGCTGTGAGCTAATATGATATTGTTGCCCGTAGGGCTTTCTTGATTATTTGTTAGACTGATTGGGGCCGAGGGCCATATGTTAGGGCATGACATTTTATGTGAGCATATGCATACACGTGCATGGATCGGACTGCACGCCGCAGTGGTATACGGATCGGGCTGCGCGCCGCAGCAGGTGTGATATTAATATTGTGCTTGGGCTGTAGGAGCCCCTCCGGAGTCTGAACCCCCAGAGTGAGCACGGGTACCCAAATTGGATCGGGCTACACGCCGTAGCGGTCATATGCATTGCATGGCATACATACATTGGTTTACGTGTACTATGTGGCATAACATTCGGCACTCATATATTACTGGCACACATGCATTAGTTGCCTTATTGACCAGATCTCCTGGTGGTAATTGATAAGGAGTGCTGAGCCCGAGGGGCTGATTTGAGTGCGGACTTGCACTGCTTGAGATTGTATCCAGGTATTGGTATATTATTATGAAAGAAAGTAGCTAAAAATTGAGATTTTTAATAATCTACTCACATATGCTGGAAAAGAATAAAAAGATAGTTCTGTATTGTGTAGCATGAGATAGTGTCTATCGTGGTTTTCTTCCCTTCAGCATTATTTACTTTTATTACTGCTGAGTTGGAAGTACTCACACTCGACTCCCTGCACCTTGTGTGCAGATCCAGGTACATCATAGTGGAGCTGATTCAATTGCGGCTCGGGAGTGCTTTTGGACGGTCGAGGTAGCTGCCAGCGTTCGCAGGACCTGATTCTCCAGTTTGCCTGTATTTTTGTTCTGATTATCCCACACTTGTGCACAGTTATATTCACTATTTACACTTTGTATACTCTGCAGAGGCTCATGACTCTTGACCCTTCGGTCTATGAGAGTTGGCACGTGTTGGGACTTGGTTCCCTGTTTTTAATATATCTAACACTGTTATGCTTAAATTGGATAAAGTGAGCTTGAGGCTCCGTGGTTATTGTTGATTGGTCGGGCTGGCCTAGCAGTGTGCTGGGCGCCATCACGACCGGATTTGGGGTCGTGACAAGTTGGTATCAGAGCCTAGGTTTACTAGGCCTCATGAGTCTTGAGCCGGTTAGTAGAGTCTTGTGGATCGGTACGGGGACGCCTGTACTTATCCTCGGGAGGCTGCGAACCTTTAGGAAACACTTCACATCTCTTGGAATTCTTATCGTGCGCACTTGATTCACCTTTAGATATAATTTTTGAAATTCCTTCCACATGTCTGTGTACGCATCGAGCGCTCAGTAATGTAATTGCCTTATGGCTTGTGATTCCCCGATCGAGGGGCGAGATATAATCTCCATGAGTTCATGTTGGGCCAGTCGGGAGGACTTGAGGCCAGATCCTTGTCTATGGCTTGAGCACCAAGGTATTAATTTTGCGAGTCGGTATTATGAAGTTCATACGATCGGTGTTGATCCTTATTGTGCAAATGGAAGTTTGATAATGGGAGAGTTGTAAGGTATTCAGTTCTTATTGTGATTTGATATGTAGCCCTAGCTATGGGCGTGAGAAATAATTATCATATCTCGTAATTGGAAGGTAAAGTGCCTTATGTGTAGTGGAACAAGTTTTAACTCAGGAAGACTAAAGTGATTTTAATATGTGTTTTGATTCGAGCAGGTACAGCGCAGGTTCAAGTATAAACTATGATAATATGATTCGTATAGTATTGAGACTTAATGTTGTTGAAATACATTGTGATATCTTGTTGAGTTGTGGATGTATTGTTAGAATGGTTTGGTGATTCTCTGGCAGGTGGATAGGCCAATTTACAAAGGAAACTCTGCCGAAATTTTTGGAAAATTTGGGACTTAGAAAGATTTCTGTCACCTAAAGAGAGTGGGCTTATTGGTGGTGCATGTATATCTGCAAGAATTGCAGAAGAGCTAAGGTCTCTGATGATTCGAGTCTCTGTCAAGGCTTGTAAATGACTTGAGTTTAATCTCATATTAACATTTCGGCATCACTTGAGTAATAATGATATGAATGGTTGAAAGTTCTTTGATGAATGGCTTCGAGCTAAGTTGGGGAGGTTGCTATTGATTAACTGATTGCACTATTGTGTGTTATGTTGATTCTGTCTCTAAGTATGTTGGGAAATTCTGGTAAAGGTTATGGTGCTTCGTAGATCTGATGAAGTACTAGGGTGTTTTGAACTGCTATTGGTAAAGAATATTCACCGTATAGGAAAGAAAGATAGCTGATTGTATCTGTAAGTAATCATGTTTTGCGATGTCAGAGTTCTAACAAAACACAAGTGGTTCTACCCAATAGGACAGTTGAATTACAGCTGAATAAGGGTGAATGATGCCCGAGAATGGTTTTGCAATGTTCAAGATTTTGCTTGTAACAGTCAGGTGCCTTAAGATTTGTGTATGTGGCTAAAGATGGCGGTTTCGTTAGAGAAGATCAAGACTTGTGTTATATCATGTGAATGATGGGATTCTAGGTATCCGTATTGGGAAGTAATGATAACAATTAAAAAAAACAAATTGCGGGAAGTTCATCAAAATAAAGTATGGTAGAATGTGGTACTTTTGGGAAACATTGAGAGAGTATTCAGTGGCCTATGGGTCTTAGACCGTGTGGTCTTGTGTACGAGTCTCATGTGGTAACATGAGTTGATGTATTATGGTACTATAGTAAAGACTGATATGAAATTAGAGATGAATCGGAAAGGAAACTGGGTATATGGAACGACTTGTTAATAAACCAGAATGGTATAAAAAGGAATACGATTGATTCCTGGTGTGTGGTTGAAGTAATGAGTCTTGCGGACATTGCAGCAAAGCTCTTGAGTGCTGGCAGTTGTGTAACTTGATATGGGTATAAGGACTCAGTCCTGCAGTTAAGCTTATGCAACGAATGGGAAGAAACAATTTGTGATGTGTTTTATCATGGTTTGAAAATGAGTATATTTCTGTCGGTATGCGAAGCGTGGAATGTGTAATGAGTTTTTCTTCTATATGGGATCACGAAAGTCCTTGACTAGTGGAGTGCGCCGATGTTGAGGCGGAGAAAAGGGATATGAATTTCCATGTTATCTTAGTATGGTATGGTATATGCGATGTGTTATGGAAAGTTGAAAATGGCATATTCAAGGTTTTGTGATCAGTTCATAATATATGGGGAGTCATTAAAATTATTTAGCAGCGCGGGCAGCTGCATGTGATTTAAAGAACCTATCTTTCTGGTGATTAAAGAAAATGGTACTGCTATTCTAGTAATTTGGCAGGGTAATATGATCCAAAAAGGACAAGGTAATGTAAACTGATGATATCCAGTGGTATGGTGGTATTCTCTCGTTGGATCGACTATAATAACCGAGTCGTTGATGGCATAGTGAAATTTTTGAATGGGCTGTCATGGTATGAATGGATGCTTGATGTGCGTTATATATATGTACAGTGGAGTACGGGATCAGGCATTGTGATCCATGTGTTATGTATGTGTTGGAGACTTGAAGCTCTCGTTAGTCCGCCTATGCAGTGGTTGTATATCATGTGTATCGACACCGTTTGTGATTATTGGAGATCGGAAGTCCTAGAGGCTCTCTCTTAACTTGATAAGACGAATTCGAATTATGATACTTGATTGCTGACTGGTTGTCATGGGTCAGATTGTCTAGACTAATGTGATATGGACTATGTCGGATAATAGCACAAATTGCGTAGCAGAGAGCATCAGAGTATGCTCCAACAGAGCAGTTGTACCCAGGACCAGCGAACGGCTGGTAGGTATTGCTTTGTCAGTTGGGCCTTCGTGGCGGATGTCTGTGTAGAGGTATCTACTATTGATTTAGCTCCAGTATTGAGGAACCTTGTCGGATGCGTTTGATGTGGCCGAGCTTGAGGCTATATATATATATATATATATATATATATGTTTGCTATAATGAGAAAATTCGACTCGATATGCATTTTCTTTTGTGAGATTTATGCGTGGATCGGGTGGCACGCCGCCACAGGTATGGTATCTGGATCGGGTGGCACGCCGCCACGGGTATGTCATTGGAGCGGGTTGCACGCCGCAACAGTATATTGTGAAAATATAGTTAGTTATAAGCTACATGGTATACAATAATTCCTCGCTTCTGAGGAAAAGACCGTTTTGAGTATCGCTTGGCGAGTGGCACATCGGTTGTGTCCTTTCAAGATTTAATAGCATACGTTAATTGTTTCACCGTGGGTGAGGTTGATTGCTTGGGTTCAAGACCTAGATCCGTGCGTGGCTAACCGTTTTGAGCTTGGTAGCTTGAGGTGCTTCATGAGTAATAGTGTTTGGATAGAATCACGAATCGTGGCAAGGCCACGTGATGTTATGACCTCTCGAGGAGGATTCGGGTACTCTATTTCTATAATGCGAGACGCGATCTCAGTTCTATGTTATGATGGCACAGAGGAATTGAATTGCAACTCTTTTGCTAGAGACAGTTGTCATGATTTGAGCTGTCATGATTCGAGTGTGTTCAGACGTTTCTATTGGAGCCTATGTTGTGCTCGTCGTGGCTTAGGTCGGTGTTGAGGTGTCAAATCACCAGTGCGGTGTGTTATGATTGAAATGAGCACTGGAGCCAATAGTGAGTGTGAGTATATGTGATTTCAGCTGGTTAGAAAGGAAATACCAAGATTTGGGTTCGAAATCTGTTGTGGTATCAGTTAAAAATGAAATGGATTCATGAATGGTTGACCTGAGAGATGGGTTCGATATATCGCGTGTTCGGTTGCCGTGGGCATGATATGAAGGTGTTGGAACAAGACTCTATCTAATGAAGAGGGTTTTTCAGTTGGTATTTGGTTATCATGGGAAATTGTGTGATTAAAGACTATTGTCTCGAGTGATTGGGTTGTTTGATACATCATATGATCTCACCCGAAGTGGTGAGTATGGGTTCTTGCAGTGGATTCTAGTGTATCCTGAGTATAGGCATGGGATTAACAATTGGTATATGATTTCGAAAAGTGCAATGTGGTTTATGGTTCAGATGGTTTGTGAGATTTCAGCTATATGGTGTTCTCGGACTTATGAGAGATAGGGTGACGTGTGATCGCCCGAATATATGCTTGGTAAGGTCATTCAACTATTGGGTTGCTTCTAGTACAACTCTGAGTTCGCTCGAGGACGAGCGTTTGTTTAAGTTGGGGAGAATGTAACGACCCGGCCCGTCATTACGGGAATTTCCCACCCCGTCATGTTGCAATTACATGTTTTATACTTTTATATCAGTGTTAGAGCCTATCGGGTGAGTTAGGAGTGAATTGAATTGAAAATGAAGCAAATAGCATGTTTGAAGGAAGTTTGAATATGGAAAGTCAACCTAGAGTTGACTATCGAGTTAGAGTGCTTGACATCAGATTCTGATGATTCGACTAGTTTCGGGGGATCATTTATGACTTAGGAGAGCAATCGGAATTGAATTTGAAGGCCCGGTGTAGAAATAGGCTTGAATTGGCTAAGGTTGAATTTTAGCGAAAACCGAATGGTAGGTAAGATTTTGATTCGGGAGTCGGAATGGAATTCCGACAGTTGCAGTAGCTCCGTTAGGTGATTTTGGATGTGCCTGCAAAATTTCAGGTCATTCGGACATCGTTTGGTCAGGTTTTTGATGGAATGTGTAATTTAGAAGTTTTGAAGAAACTTAAGCTTGAATCCGTGTGTAATTGGTGATTTTGATATTTAGGATGGTGTTTTTATAATTGGAACGAGTTCGTGTCGTGTTTTGGGGTATGTTGGTGGTTTTCGTTGGGGTCCCGGGGGCCTCGGGGTGAATCCGGACCATCATCCGGGCATTTTGAACTTGGCAAAATCTGCTGTAAATTGCAGATCACTGTGCAGAAGGCTAAGCCTTCGCGTTCGCGAGGGCAAGGCCCGCGTTCGCATAGGCTGGGGCACTTTGGTCATCGCATTCGTGAGGAGGGCGGCCGCGATCGCGTAGAAGGAATCTGAGAAGCATCGCGTTCGCGATGGGTTAGTCGCAATCGCGTAAGAGGAAATAGTGAAACATCGCGTTCGCGTGGATTGAGGTCGTGTTCACGTAGAAGGACCTCCGGATGGCTGAAGAAATGTGCATCGCGAACGCGTGGGGGCATGTCGCGTTCGCGAAGGGAAAATGGATCGGTGCATCGCGAACGCGTGATAGGTAACGCGAACACGAAGAGTAAAATGATGCTGGGCATCGCGAACGCGTGGGAGCTCACGCGAACGCGAAGAGCAAATTTGTCTGGCAGTGAAATTAAAACCAAAAACATTTCACTTACGGGTTCATATACCCAAAACACCATTTTTGAGCCCTAGAGAGAAGAAAATCACGGGAAAACGCTGGGAAATCATCGGGTATTTATCGGAGGTAAGTTTCTTGACTCAAAAACATCATTTTATGATAGAATTAACATCAATCTTCATGAATTTGGGTAGAAATTATGAAGGATTGTGGCCTAGATATTGAAAACGAAAATTTGGGTTTTGAAAGGCCAATCGAACTCCGATTTTCGTAAATCTTATATGTACGGACTCGTGGCGGGATGAGGGTTCTGGAAATATGAGTTTCGAGATTTTTCTAGATGTGGGCCCGGGGCTCGGGTTTTGCCAATTTCGTGATTTTTGATATTTTTCGAGTTCTTTCGATTGGGTTATGTTCCATTAGCCAATTTTGATATATTTGTGCTGATTTGTGCTAGTTTTGACGTGCGTGGATGCCGGTTCGAGGAGCTAAGGCATCGCGGGCATGAGCTTTCGTCGGTTCGAGGTGGGTAATACTTGTAAATGATGTCCCGAGGGTTAGTAAACCCCGGACTTGCACATCTTAGTGTTGTGTTGAGGTGACTTGCACGCCAGATAACGGGCGTGGGGTAGAGCACCATTGGGGATCGTGACTTGGTCCGTCCTGCGTAATAAATAATAATACCTAATTGTTGAAATGAATTGGACTAATTATCATGTTTGGGCTTCGTGCCAATTATTTGAATCCTTCAGGGATTGGTATCACTGTTTTGATAACACTGTGCATATTTTATTCTAAATTTAAGGTTTAAAATGGTATTTTTGCTATTCAGCATTTTTATAAGGTTATGAAAAACTTGAACAAGGTCTTAATAAAATTTTTAGTTGTGAGCTAATATGATATTGTTGCCCGTAGGGCTTTCTTGATTATTTGTTACACTGATTGGGGCCGAGGGCCATATGTTAGGGCATGACATTTTATGTGAGCATATGCATACACATGCATGGATCGGACTGCACGCCGCAGTGGTATACGGATCGGGCTGCGCGCCGCAGCAGGTGTGATATTAATATTGTGCTTGGGCTGTAGGAGCCCCTCCGGAGTCTGAACCCCCACGGTGAGCACGGGTACCCAAATTGGATCGGGCTACACGCCGTAGCGGTCATATGCATTGCATGGCATACATACATTGGTTTACGTGTACTATGTGGCATAACATTCAACACTCATATATTACTGGCACACATGCATTAGTTGCCTTATTGACCAGATCTCCTGGTGTAAATTGATCAGGAGTGCTGAGCCCGAAGGGCTGATTTGAGTGCGGACTTGCATCGCTTGAGATTGTATCCAGGTATTGGTATATTATTATGAAAGAAAGTAGCTAAAAATTGAGATTTTTAATAATCTACTCACATATGCTGGAAAGGAATAAAAAGATAGTTCTGTATTGTGTAGCATGAGATAGTGCCTATCGTGGTTTTCTTCCCTTCGGCATTATTTACTTTTATTACTGCTGAGTTGGAAGTACTCACACCCGACTCCCTGCACCTTGTGTGCAGATCCAGGTACATCACAGTGGAGCTGATTCTATTGTGGCTCGGGAGTGCTTTTGGACAGTCGAGGTAGCTGCCAGCGTTCGCAGGACCTGATTCTCCAGTTTGCCTGTATTTTTGTTCTGATTATCCTACACTTTTGCACAGTTATATTCACTATTTAAACTTTGTATACTCTGTAGAGGCTCATGACTCTTGACCCTTCGGTCTATGAGAGTTGGCACGTGTTGGGACTTGGTTCCCTATTTTTAATATATCTAACACTGTTATGCTTAAATTGGATAAAGTGAGCTTGTGGCTCCGTGATTATTATTGATTGGTCGGGCTGGCCTAGCAATGTGTTGGGCGCCATCACGACCGAATTTGGGGTCGTGACACTTACCTTTTACACATGCATCACATACTTTGTGATCCTTGAACCTTGACTTGGTCAGACCACGAACCAGGTCCTTCCTGACTAACTTGTTCAGCAACGTGAAACTTCCCTGACCTAGCCTCTTGTGACATAATTCAAGAACATCATCAACATCACTTAGATAGCTAAGATCACCATTCTCTATAGACTCAAAATCGACAACATAGATATTTTTGTATCTTTTTGCCACTAGCACCACCTCACCAATCACCAGGTTTGTGAATGTACATATTTTTGACACAAATTCCACCTTGTTTCCCTTGTCACAAATTTGGGAAGCACTTAGCAAGTTGTACGTCAACCTGTTCACGTAGTACACATTTTCGATTGAGTGAGAGAGAGACTTCCTAATGCTTCCAACTCCCAGAATGTATCATTTCTTGCCATTTCCAAAGGATACACTTCCTCCTTGTAGGGCCTTAAGTGAAAGGAAATCATTTGTACTTCCAGTCATATGCTTTTAGTAGCCATTATCCATATACCATTGCAGGCTACTTCCATTCACTGTTCCTTGCACAAGAAAATTAGGAGTTAGGACCTTGTAATGAGGAAAGGGGTGAATAAGGGATCTTCTGGTCCAAGCAGGCATCATGATTTTTTTATATGAGGGACCAGGTTCTCTACCATTAGTTGCTTTTTCAGCAAAAACTTTATTTTTTCTGCTGTGATTGAAATCTGGCCTTACAGTTTTCTTTAAAATGCAGTGTTACCACAGTGAGTGCAAAGCCAATTGTCAGGTAAAATAATGTACTTGCTATGAGGGTTTTAAGGAATCTTTTCCCTTTGGAACCCAATCCCCTACCTATTTCCCCCATTTTTGGTGTACATGGTAGTGATAGCATCAGAGGACCAGGCCCACTTGAGTAATTTTTAAAGATCACTCTTCACTCTACCTAGTTCTTCGTGAAGTTGTTTGTTTTTCTCAAGCTCAACACACAGACTAGACTTCACTAAATTTAACTTACTTTCAAACTTATTGAGAATTTCCACCTCCATTGCCTCCAATACCTCCCTCCGTTGACCTCCGTTATGTTCTCGTCAGAGCAGGGAATCTCCACATCTATTTCCTCCCTCCATCGATAGTCTTCCTTCACCTTCCTTATGTTGGTCACAACACTAATATACTGAATACATGTTCGTATCAGCCCAGTGCAGATGAGGTATTGTCGTTGGTAAAGTTCTTCAACATGTCTAGCTCGGTGGGAGTATATTGTCCCAAGGAGGGTATCACTTTGGGTTTCCCTTTAGATGTTTGAGATGAAAAGGAAACCTTGTCTTTTCGAGGAATAATCTTGGAGGTTCTAGCAAAGATGATGATGAATTTTCTCTAAGAAAGTAAGAAGGAAGGATGCAAAAGGGGATGGGTCAGGCTTTGCGAATTTGAAGATGTTGAGAAAGTAAGAATTATCAAATCATTGATGCATTTATAGGAACCGAATGGTAGCAGAAGGGACAAACTAATAGCGGTTCGTAGACTTCTCGATAATCGCATTTGATGGCGACCCTTGTGTGGTTTTTTTGGGCATGAAATTTAATGCTCTGATAGGCTAACGTCATGGAAATGATGCCCTCGGAGTAGAAGCTCAAAATTGTTTCCTATCACTCTGTTCTA
This sequence comes from Nicotiana noctiflora, assembly GCA_032618575.1. NCBI lineage: Eukaryota > Viridiplantae > Streptophyta > Magnoliopsida > Solanales > Solanaceae > Nicotiana > Nicotiana noctiflora. The sequence goes on from JASVEL010007203.1 coordinate 57,912, forward strand.
GGAAATGCGAGGACTGTCTGTATACGGTAAAATCGATGGTCCAATTTCTCGTCATTAAGACACCTCGAAGGCTTGAGGTCGTGGTCGGGGCTGACTATCTTTCCTCGAGGGTCTTCAATACTTGACCTAAAGGTAGTAATAATCACAGTAATGGTGGAAATGTGGAGTTTCAATGGAAAACGACTAGGGCTAACACAGTCTAGGGGGTTACTCTGAACCCAAATCAGAGCATCATTCAGCCGTCCCATCCCCATATCTATAAAATTAATGTATTTTGTACTATTTTGGGATCTCCCACCTATATAAAGGGAGTCCTTTTCATTTTGTAAGGTACTTGTTGCTTTAGCTACGTCACAAGAAATATAAAATAATATTCTCTCTGCTCTCTTACATATTCTCTTGATATTATTGCTTCCATTTAGTGTATTCATTATTTTTCATCATTTATTACTTATCATTGGCCATAAAGAGCCTTCTTTGATTCTATCATAACTATTAGTCATACTTCAATTACCTCCGATAGCTCACAGTCGTGCCCCAGAATCGACCTCAAGGCCCCCGAACCGACAAGCTCGAGGCACCGATTGTTAATATATCGGTTTGAACATCACCTTATCCTTAACTCTTATTTCATTTCTAAGTCTCACATACATAGCATCAACTGCTCTACAACCGGCATAAAAATAAATCACATATTTTTAGAGTCTTATAATCAAAGTTAAGTATTGTTACTATTTTTATGTATAAACAATCACCATTTTCTTCTTTAGATTCGCTGGAGGAGTCTCCCCACGCAGAAAGAGCTTACTTTACAACATTGTCAGCGATATTTTTTCTCTTGAAGCATTTATCAGGAATCGGGTTCCTCTTGACTGGTTTGTCAAATATGTTTTTGTTCTGATCTTGCTTTGGGAGAGGGCAATCCTTGATGAAGTGTCCTAGCTTGCCACATTTATGACACAAGTCATAGTTTTTTGGCTTGCTAAAACTTCTCCTTTTTGGAATCCCTCTATTCGTGCAAACTATCTTCTGGAATTTTCTTGTCAAGTAAGCCATATCACTATCCTCATCACTTGAACCATTGTTGTCTGTCATAAGGACCAGGTTCTTCTCTCTTTTGGGATCTCTTCTTTCACCGTCTTTCTTCATCTTCATTTCATATATTTTCAGATTGCCAACAAGCTCATCAATGCTTAGCTCTTGTAAGTCCTTAACCTCTGTAATGACGTTCACTTTGCTTTCCCAAGAACTGGGCAGCACACTAAGGATTTTTCTGACACGCTTGTTTCTTAGAATAATTTCACCAAGAGAGTGAAGCTCATTAATGATAAAGGAGAATGGAGTATTCATATCTTGGATGGATTCATCATCTTTCATCCTAAAGAGCTTGTATTCAGTTGTGAGCATGTCTATCTTGGATTTCTTAACCCGTGTTGTTCCTTCGTGAGTTGTCTGAAAAGCCTCCCAGATTTCTTTTGCTGATTGACATGTTGATATCCGGTAATAGGGGTGCACATCGGTCGGTTCAGTTCAGTTTTAAAAATTATCGATTATCGGTTTACAAATATCATCACTCGATAATATATTGGTTATCGGTTATTGGTATATCGGTTATTGATCATTATCGGTTAGGTTATCGGTTTACCCGATAAAGTAAAACTAAAATTAAAAGAGATGAACGCTGAATATTAAAAGTGCTGAATATTAAAAATGCTGAATATTAAAAGTGAATGCAACAGAAGACAATACCAGTATGCTACTTTTTTTCAAATCCAGCTGCTAGCTTGCACAAAGACTAAAAAATTCAGCGCTACCGCTTTCCTTAAAATTCAGTTGCTAGCTTGCACAAAGACCAAAAAATTCAACGCTACTGCTTTCTCAATTGAAATAAATCACGATGCTGTCACTTTCGATCTACCAGTCCTAAAACATTTCTCACAACTGGTCAAACTAAAATGTGGAATATTCAAATCAATATGTTTAAATTATTTTCACCTGTTTAGATAATAAAACTCAAACACAATTACAGTTGTTTAAATCCATTGTATTTTTCTCTTTACAGTTATTTGCTTCAATATATATTTGCATTTGGTGTCAGCTCTTAGTATCGCAAAAATCGATATATGCTCACTACTTTTTGGCTTATATAAATGAAGGGCCAACCAGTCACTTAAAGGGCAAATATAAGCTATTGAGCAAACAGAAGCAAACATCTTAAGTCAAAACTTATAGAAGACATAACTTACACAATGAGGGAGTGAGCCGTGACTGGTTAAGAAATGGCAAGCTGATGAATGGCGGACCGGCGTACTGATGAGGGCTTGACGGGCTTAGTTGGGCAGGCGTGACCGCGTGAGTTGTGAGGTCATGGTACGAAGGTAAGGAGTGGTGTGGTCTGAAGGTAAGGACTAGCATGGTCTGAAGGTGAGGACTGGCGTGGTCTGAAGGTGGCGGACTGGCGGTGGTCTGAAGGTGAGGACTGGCGTGAATGTGAGTGAGGAGACGAGCGTAGGTATGAGCGTGAGTGAAACTGAAAATGAAAGTATGAAACTCTAGTATTATCAATTATGTTACAATGCACTAAGGGTAAACTAGTAAATTTATAAATCCTTATTGGGTTATCGGTTTACCCAATAGCAGAAATGCTAAACCGATTCCGAACTGATAACCCAATAATATATATATTTTTTATCCATTATCGAACCATTAACCCAATAACCCAATACCAATAACCCAATAAGTAATTAGCAGTTGGGGTTATCGGTTTTACCTGATATATGTTCACCCCTATCCGGTAATATTAATCAAGACCAATGCACAAACAAGAATTTTCTTTGCACGAAAATTCTTTTCTATGGCCTTTCGATCAGTGTCATTGAATTTCTTCCTTGTCTTCGGAATGGCTATAGCTGGGTCGCCAAGATTCTTGGTAGGAACAAAGTGTCCATCAGACATAACATCCCATAGCTCTAAATCTTCAGCGATAATGAAGTCATGCATCCTAGTCTTCCACTATCCATAATATTGGCCATTGAATATTGGTGGCCTGTAAGTAGACTGGCCTTCTTCAAAGTTTGGCGGAGCAACCATGAGGATCATTTCTAGGTGATAACTTGATAAAAGAACCTGCTCGATACCAATTGATAGAATTTAACGGTCCACCAAACTCTATAGAGAACCAGGTTCTCTACTAGGTTTAACAGAACATACACACACTACAGTAAATAAATGGCAAGAGAAATTTTACGTGGAAAATTCCCATCTCAACGGAATTAAAAATCACGACCTACCCTCGTAGGATTTCAATTTCACTACTGAGCAAATTTTAGATTACAACCTATGTAACCTAGGAATTAACCTCTCAATCCTTCACTAACTTGTAATACTCTATTACAAGTCACTTTGTAATAACACTATTACAAAGACTTTACAACTCGACTAACTCTATCAAAGACTCAAACACAAAAGTTTAAGATTTACAAAGAGTTTCCTATAGACTACTTCTAAACAAGCTAAGTAAGAATTACTCTTGAAGAACTATAACAAAATTATAACTCAACTAAGTACAAACAATAACTTGATGTGGGAACTGGTCCGTAGTTGTTTTGTTCTTTGTTCTTGATGCAATTGAGAATTGCTTGCTGGCTGATCAATCAAGTGGTAGAGTTTGAGTGAATTCTCTAAGTGTTCAAGTGATTTTTGTTTTACCTTCTTTGACAATAATAATACATGTGTGACATCACTTACAATCGTGTAAGCAAGGTAGGTAAAAATCCTTCCTCAGAAAGTTGATTACTGCACGGTTCCTGTACTGTAGCATGTGCAAGCAGTAACTTTTCCAACTGGAGAATTGACTTTGTATAGTTTCCTCGGGAGATGGTAGCGACCAGTTCCTTCGACTCTGAAGAGTTGAACCATATCCCAAATTGGAACCTTTCGTCTTAAGATCTTGAGAATGTGTAACAAGTTCCTTATCTAGTTCTTGATAGTAAGTTTATTAGATCATCAAAATATAAAACAAGGTAATTGTAACCTATCACTTCTGTAGCTTCAGTTCTCAAATTTATTTCTTGTATATCTTGCTTTATCCTAAGTATTCCATAATCAAATTTCTTCGTGAAGTATATTTCTTCTTTCTTATGTTGCTTAGCAACTTGTTGGAAGGTCACTATAATTCTCAGCAAATTAAATAAAAGGTCCTTCTAACTCAACTCAACGTCAATTTTTTAAAGTTCTGAGTCATCTCTAAACTCAAGGTACAGACATTCCAGACGCAAAACCCATGAAATCTTTTTTAGCTCTTTATGAAACTAAGAGTGACATAACGGGTTGATTTTTGGGGTGAAAGAGTTGGGTTTTCTGCGGAGAAGAAGGAAATGAACTGATTATGAGGGTGAAATAGGTGGGGGTTTTGTTCGTTAGTTTTCTAATGGAAGTGGGTATTTTCTTTTACTTAGACTAAATATGCTCATATGTTGAATACGTATAGGACAAATAGTGCCTAGAGTCATATTTGAAGGACAAAGTTGATCCTACTCCTGAGCCGCAGGGCATTTGGTAGATAAGTTAGGGGACCCTAGCTCTAAGGCCCCCGGAGCAAGAGAATGCCCTAATAGATCTAACCAGAGTTATTGACGTGGGTAACTCTCCGCTGGGTCTGGCATCCTCTCCGAGGGAGACACGGGATACCCATAATAAAAGGACTTCTGATGTGGGGGCGTCCCTCGGGGAAAATGACGTATTTGAAGGATTCTTCACTAGTGTCTAAAAAAACCCGAGCTTGACGCATCACTCATTTCCAAGGAAGCAGAGAGGCTACGAAAATAGGTAATCTTTCACCGACTATGCACTGAGCTTTGATCATCATCTTCCTGATTTTTTTCTTAAATGCTTTTAGACTATAGTTCTTTACAATCGGGACTTTGCTAAGTCCCAAGCTAAGTTGATCCGTTATGAGGAAGAGTGTAGTAAGCTCTCATCAGAGGCTGACGAGCTTAGAGCTCTTTTTACCAAAAAGGAGGAAGACTTTCATGACCTTCGAGCTCGTTTGAAGATGGTGTCTCGAGAGTGGACTGATCTTATTGAGTAGGTAATATAGTTTTTGTATGTTTTTATTTTCGAGCTTGTCCGACTTTAGCATTTAACACCTTAGGGTCAATTTTTGCAGCTTGAGAAGAAAGATGTTCTCACGAGGGAGGGGCTCAAAGCTAGGGACATTCAGTTCCCGGAGTCAAGCAGCGTGTGCACGAGATGGCCTCTAAGAGAGATACCCTCCAAGGGAAGTTGACCTCAATTGAGTGTCATCTTCAGGATGCACGGATAGTAGTAAGTATAAGGATCTCTATGCTGAATCGGTTACCGCACTATCTGCAGCCAAGTCCGAAGCCGATGCGCTCATATCCTTGTACTGGAAAGACATTGCTGCTGCAAATGCTTGAGCCAAGAAGGTATCTGAAGATGCTGAGCTTGAACTGGTCCGAGCCTTTGAGCAAGCCTGATTAAAATCTCGGAGACAGGTTCTCGAGGATATTCATGCATGGGGCATCGATTTGTCTGCTAAGATCAAGAGGATAATGGCCTTAGAGGAAGAATCGACAATTCTGCATTCTTCCAATAATGGTTTAGCCAGTGGTTCGGCTAGCGGCTCGGAGGATAATGAAGATGAAGGTGAAGACCGTGAGGGGGAGGATGTCGTTGATGTTTTGGGGGTCGAGGGCCAAGCCGTTGAAGGCACAACTTCCGAGAGAGCTCCGTCCAGTCAAGTGATCCCGGTGGTAGATTAGGCTCTTATTTGTTCCTTTTTACTCAATCAGATCAGAAACTTGACCTTTGTTGTCTTCTATGTTGCCCAAAGATGGTAAATTTTGCCGGATGTTCTCTCCAAGTTTCTTGGCTTCCTGGTCTAACTTCAGCGGTCTTCTCCTCAAGCTCTGAAAACATCCAACTTTGTCAAACGGTGTCTAGTTAACATGTATAAGCAATATATTAATATATTCATACCTCGGAAGGCCATAAGCAGTCGCTTGTTTTACGAGGAATTATATGAATATGTGTCTGAACTTGTCATCCACAAACAAAATTTGTATTAGCACTTTTATAAGTTATTAGTATGTAATAAAAGATAAGAACTAAAGGAAAACTTTAGTGTCAAGCAATGATCAAGAAATTATTTGCACCTACGTGAAAAACAACCTGGCCTGCAGCTTCCCCATTGTTGACTAACAGGTTGAATGAATCTGCATGTTTAGCAACATTTGTGAGTAAACTTATGACAATGGTTGAATAGCTTTCTATGAAATATAGATAATATCTACGAGTATAAAAGCGGAGGCCCCCAACTGCTAGCAATGTGGTTTGGAATAGATTCTTTTACCAATGTATTGACTACAAAGACATGGTTTCCTAATATATTCCAGCTCTTTTTTTTTTCTTTTTGATAACCGTGGTATCTGAGCCAACTTGCATACACCTCGACTAATTCAACAGGATACGTGCCACCTTCCTCCAGTAACAGGTACCGTTAACTCTATTCACCAAGGCTTGGACAGATGGGAAGAAATTACCTAGTGTTTTTGCCTCCATTGAAATTTGAACTTGAGACATCAAGGTTCTCAACACACTTTATTGACTATTAGACCACACCTTTGGGTGCTGTATATTCCAAATCTGTATTGTACTTGATGCATAAACTTTCTTTGTCAGGACGGAGAGTTCGGGATAGTGCAGAATCTAACAAAATTACGTTATAACAACATTGATAGAAAGAATGCAAGATGATAATGATAGTAAAGCCTATGCGATGGGATGGCACCTTGACATATTTTTGGCTGATATAATAAATTTGCATCACCCTTTCGGCAAAAGCCCTAATGGGTTAAGAGGGTATTTGTTTTGACTTAAAATCTAGTTAAACCAGCATAAAAATACTTTTCGGCTTGTTTTGGCGCTTGGAAAACCTAACAAGTACTTTTGCGCCAAATGCTTTTAAGCCAAAGCAATTCAAAATAAACCAAAAGGCATTAGTTGATCGGCTCCACCTTATGTCATTTTAGCTTTAGCATATTAGGTTTCGCAAAATATTTTACTTTGTTATCCTTATACTTTCTTATTATAAATACCCTTTACCATACTAAAATCCAGATGCCACTCTTTCACATTCTCCTGTATTCTTGCCTTTCCAAACCATTTAATCTTATAAAAACCTAAATTACCAATACAAATTTGAGTTTGATCTACGGATTAGACATTTTAGCCTTGATCTGGAGACACATACATGTTGCTAATATTTATCGATTTTAAGGTTTATTTTGTAATAATAATTGTTTTTTAGCGCAAGGCCTTTTTTTCAAACTTAAGCCAAATTTCAACCATTATGTATTTTAATAAATAATTGTTTTTATTTATCAAAATGATCTCATCTAATATGATAAAAACCTAAATTACCAATAAAAATTTGAGTTTGATCTACGGACTTGACATTTTGGCCTTGATAGACACATACATGTTGCTAATATTTATCGATTTTAAGGTTTATTTTGTATCTATAATTGTTTATTTAGCGATGGTTTGTTTTTCAAACTTAAGCCAAATTATCAACCATTATACATTTTGTTTTTCCTTTTCTTTCTCCTCCTTTTTCTCTTCCATTTCTCCTGAGCCGAGGGTCGATTGAAAACAGCTTCTCTGCCCTTTCGGGTAGGGGTAAGACCTGTGTACGTATTACCCTCCCCAGACCGCACTTTATGGGAATACACTGGCTAGTTGTTTTTGTTGTTGTATACATTTTATTAAATAAATTATTTTTATTTATCAAAATGATCAGATTAAAACTCAATTAAAGTGAATTGAGACATCACTTAATTTGTATTTGAATGAATCTTGAATTAAAAATATTGCAATAATAATCACATTTTAGTTTTACTAGATTTAAGGTCATTTTAAGAGGAAAACTGCTTATAAACATTTTCTTGTAAAACACTTTAATTGTTTATTTTCAATTTCAACAATTTTATCCATATACATAACTGCTCATTCAGCTACTCCAAACGGGCTCTAGATCATTTTTCATAAAGTCCAATAAAATTCAAGCGGATCTTGAAATTATTGGAAAAGGCTTCATAAACATGTCAACAAGGTTATCTTTGGTGTTGATAACAAAGTGGTATCAGAGTCATATCTAACTGAATCAGTCCAATAGCCAAAATGGTGAATGTCCTATCAGTGCGGAAGTGACACTACAACATATATGAGCTTTATCTATTATCGAAGCATAATATAAGGCAATGATCGAGGCAATCAAAGAAGCTTTATGGTTAAAGGGTCTGTTTGCTGAACATAACTAACCTTGAGTTGGTACTACTACTATTTTACGTGATACACAAAGTGTCACTTATTTTACTAAAGATCATATATATCATGAGAGGATAAAGCATATTGATATGAAGTATCACTTCATTCGATACGCCATCCTTGAAGGAAAGTCTTTGTTCAAAAGAATCAACACTAGGAACAACTTTGGTAACATGTTTACGAAGTCTCTTCGATTAACCAAGTTCATGCTTTGCTTGAATCTGATTGGTTTTCATGATAAATAATTTAGCCGATAAGGGCTTTTGTGAAGAGGGTGGACTAAATTTTTTATATCTGCCAGAAGTAGACCAAGGTAGAAATTTGTAATATGGCCATCCTTTGGCTTTAGAAAAAGAGGGATTCATCCTATTATGAGCCCATTTGGATTGGCTTAAAAAAGTAGCTTTAAGCACAAGTTCTTAAAAGCACTTTTTAAGTGTTGGAGCTGATTGTATAAATAACACTACTGAAAATCATCCTACGGTAACGGTTGTAAAACCGTTCCCATAGACTCACTAACCGTTGCCATATCGCTATGGTAACGGTTTACAGACCGTTCTATCAGCCGTCGTGGCAATAGGTCTACGAGAACGGTTCGTGCGACGGTTTGCATCTCCGTGGTTATAGATGAATCTATTGCAATGGTTTTCATTCTCTATTGGAACGGTTATATTTTCCAATTGTAACGGTTCCTAACCGTTACCATACTATCCACTGCAACATTTTTATAAGCTATTGTTACGGTTATATATGGATATAATAACGGTTCCGTTATCCCTATTGCAACGGTTTTTGTTTTTTGCTGGAACAGTTAATATTTCATTATGGAACGGTTTATATAACCTATCGCAACAGTTTTGGTTTCTATGGGAACAATTAATATTTCATTATGGAACAGTTAATATGACCTATCGCAACAGTTTTTATTTCTATGGGAACAGTTAATATTTCATTATGGAATGGTTTATATGACCTATCGCAACGGCTTTAGTTTTCTGTGGGAACAATTCAATTGATACGAAAAAATATAGCCCCTGTAATAAATAAATATTTATGTCTATATAAAATAAATTATAACAACACTAAAAATTTTATAAATCATAAAATCAAACTTTTAATAATACGAATTATCCATCAAGCAAATAGTATTCATATAAAGCAAATGTTCTACCCCAAATGCATAAGTTTAATACATTTCAAGAGAGTAATTAGTTTCAAAAAGGTTGATAACGAAAGATTCCTATAGAACATTCATCTATAGTCATTCAAAATTCAATCTCAAGTAAGGTCTAGTTCTTCACTTCCATCATCTTCTTCGATTTTTGGATTTACTCTACCTACAAAAGAGGATAAATAAAGTCATTACTCTTCTAGATAAACTAAGCCATAGCTTGAAAAAAAAAATACATCACACTTTGGACAGAATTCAAGGCCACGGCTAAAATGTCATTGCTGGACAGAATTTAATCTGATAGTTGTTGAAAGCTGGAACAGGAAAAATGAAAAACATTTGGCTCAAGCGCAAAGAGATGAAAGGTCAGTTTAGACATTTAAATGCAACTGAATTTAGAGGAGTATCTAAAAAGATTGAATAAGCTAGACAAGTTGTGCTTTACATACAAATCCAGTTGCAAACAAACTACACGGATCTGTTACAAGACTAGGAGAAAGAATGGCTACATAAATTGGAAACATGTTCATTGGTGGAAGAAGGAATACTACAACAAAAGGCTCGAGCTAATTAGATCAAATTGGGAGATTCCAAAAACAAGTTCTTTTCTGCAGTCATCGAGGAGAGACAATACAAGAAGCAAATCACAGAATTACAAGCATTATCAGGTAGCCCTATAATAGAACCAAAAGATATCAAGGAGGAGATAATTAAATTTTACAAAAGCTTGATAGGACCCAGTGCACATGTCCTACCTGTAGTTAATATATTGGTGATGAGAAATGGGCCAACCTTAAAACTCACTGGGATTTGGCACAAAAGAAAGACAAAGATTGAATAAGATGGATCCACACATATTACCTCGTAGGCAAAATATGTTGGAAATGAATATACAAGTTGAATGGTGAGGAAGATTATGGAAGCAAGGAAGACAATACAACAATTTCCAGAAGTAAACCAAATATAGAGTGCTATTAAGCAGATTTATCTAGGTCTACTGGAAAACCACAACAAAGTTGCATATTCAGTGATCTGAAATTTGCACCTAAGAGATCTTATGGTTCTACTTCAACTTCACGGTTCTTCATTTTTAATCCTTCCTGTTTGCTTGTGAATTTTCACAAATGGACACAATATTAAACATGTCACCAATTTAGTTACTCATGTGTTACTCTTACTCTATATTTGAGGGAAATATAACATTTTTTTCTATATAAAGATACCAAAAACTCAAGATTTATCCTAATCGAAGGTTATATATGCTGAATCATATACCATAATGAACAAAATCATAATTATCAATAATGGAGGGACCATAAGTGACGGGTTAAGAAGCAAACCTTGTAGGCAATCACAGTTTTCAGCTTCCTTACGAACGACATCAAGAACGGAATCAATTAATTCAGCACCTTCAGTATAACGACCTTTAGCCCAGTTATTACCAGCACCAGATTGGCCAAAAACAAAGTTATCAGGCCTGAAGATCTGACCATAAGGACCAGATCTGATACTGTCCATGGTACCAGGCCTGAAGATCTGACCATAAGGACTAGGCCTGAAGTTCTACTTCTACTTCATGGTTCTTCTATTATCAAGGTTCTAATACCCCTGCCTCTAAACCTTTGTCCATTGGTCCTACTTACCATGTTCACTGGTCAATGAAGCAAGCCAGAACCATTAGGTACATATATTCTTTTTCTCCTTGTTTTATGTGCTTATGCGCTCATAGAGTTTAAGTTCTATATGCTCCATCTATTTCAAAAATATTTGAGTTACTTCCAAACTACGCTAGCTGACACTACTTCCAAACTAGTTCTTTTAAATTCAAGTGAAATTGATTGTTATAATATTCGGTACGTACTGACCTTGATTGTTACTACCAGTAGATGGTCGACTGTTTAGTTGAACAGCAACTTGTTGTGCAGCGGAAGCATCTACGGGTGAACGTGCACTGAACCTTAACATGTCAGGATCAAGTCGCAAATATGGGTTCAGACGCTGAAGTCGTGCGATGACGTTCATTGTAATATTTTGTTCCATAGTATCCTTTTGTTCGTTCAACTTTTCATGCAATCTTTGTTGCATTCTCTCTTCCATTTCCTCCATTTGTTGTTGCATCCTCTCGTAAGAAGATCCAAGATTCCCTTTTTGCCCTTTTAACACAGTATTGGTAATCCCTCGTCCATACAATCTCACGCGACCTGGATGTTCAGGTCCCATAACTGATGCAAAAGCATCAATTGAATGATTGTCACCTTCACTTCCATGAGTAGATTGCATTCTCTCCATTTCAGCCTACAAACCAAATGCGAGAAAAAAGAGTTTTAAGTAACTAAAGTTGAATTAATAATTAAGAACTGTTGGATGTCCTAATCCCATGTATAGTAGGTTTATAATATGTCCTAGTTTGATATGTAGTAGGAGTAGAATATGTATTATAAATAGGGCCCATTGTATCATTGTTAATACATCAATAATATATTCTTCTTCCGTGCTTTCTCACGTGGTATCAGAGCCACCGTGAGAAATCAATCGTTGTGCCTCATTCCAACGATATCCGGAAAGAAATAACTCAGTTACCGTGCAATTTTCCGGTGACCTAAGTGACTAATTGCGTAAAAGTCACTAATTATCAGTGTTGTGCAAAATCCAACACCACCAAAAGCTCACCCACATAATTCCGACCAACCCCTAGAAATTTCACCGGGAAAAACCACTCCACGTGCCCCCACGCGCCTGCCGGAGCACTGCCGGCGGCGGCGCATCAGCCTCACGCGCCGGCGCGTGAGGGCCCTTCCGGCCAGATTTTCGAAAAATTTCTTTGGAACAGTGTTTCCGTCTGAGCATTCCGAGCCTACCCATCCTGTTTTCGTTCGATTCCGACCACTTTGAAATTTTTCCGGTAGCTACAGTACTTTTTCAGCAAAAACAAGTATTTTCAGCATCTGTTTCAGAGAACTTTCGGTTGATTCTTTTTGTTATCTGGTGATAATCCTACTATGTCTTTGGGAATCGATGCTTTAGGGTCTAGAAACCCGGGTTCTGGCAGTTCTGGTGTTATGATTACCTCAGAACCTTTAATGGGAGGTTCAAATTACTTAGATTGGGCTTCATCTGTCGAGTTGTGGTGTAAAGGTCAAGGAGTTCAAGATCACTTAACAAAAAAGGCCGGCGAAGGTGATGAAAAGGCCAAAACACAGTGGGAGAAGGTCGATGCTCAGTTATGTAGTATCCTGTGGCGATCTATTGATTCCAAGTTGATGCCCTTGTTCCGTCCATTCCAGACTTGTTATTTAGTTTGGGAAAAGGCTCGTAATCTCTACACTAATGACATATCTCGTTTCTATGATGTAATATCGCGAATGACAAACTTGAAGAAACAAGAATTAGATATGTCTACTTACTTGGGACAAGTTCAGGCAATCATGGAAGAATTTGAGACGTTGATACCAGTTTCTGCTAGTATTGAAATATGCGGGACCGCAATTCAGGGCAGACAATTGGAACGGGACTTGAGAAAGGCTTTACTACCTTAACTCCCTAAAATCATCCAAGGCATGTCTAGTTACAGATCCTCCGGACCTAATTCACAGACGTTTAGGACATCCAAGCTTATCCAAGCTTCAAAAGATGGTGCCTAGTTTGTCTAGTTTATCCACATTAGAGTGTGAGTCATGTCAGCTTGGGAAACATACTCGAGCCTCCTATCCTCATATCCTCGTAGTACTGAGAGTCGCGCAGAGTCTATTTTTTCTTTAGTTCATTCTGATATATGGGGTCCTAGTAGAGTCGGTTCAACCTTAGGATTTCGTTATTTTGTTAGTTTCATTGATGATCATTCACGATGTACTTGGATTTTCTTAATGAAAGATCGTTCTGAGTTGTTTTCTATATTCCAGAATTTTTGTGCTGAAATTAAAAATCAATTTGGTGTCTCTATTCGCACTTTTCGCAGTGATAATGCCTTAGAATATTTATCCACTCAATTTCAGCAATTTATGACTTCTCAAGGAATTATTCATCGGACCTCTTGTCCGTATACCCCTCAGCAAAATGGGGTTGCAGAGAGAAAGAATAGGCACATCATTGATACTGCTCGCACACTTCTCATTGAATCTCATGTTCCGCTGCGTTTTTGGGGCGACGCAGTTCTCACAGCTTGTTATTTAGTTAATCGGATGCCTTCCTCTCCCATCTAGAATCAGATACCGTATGCAGTATTGTTTCCCCAATCACTCATATACTCTGTTCCCCCTCGTGTTTTTGGAAGCACTTGTTTCGTTCATAACTTAGCCCCTAGAAAAGATAAGTTAGCTCCTCGTGCTCTCAAGTGCGTCTTCCTTGGTTATTCTCGTGTTCAGAAGGGATATCGTTGTTACTTACTTGATCTTCGTAGGTACTTTATGTCCTCCGACATCACATTTTTTGAGTTTAAACCCTTCTTTACCTCTTCTGACCATTCTGACCCCTTGATATATCAGCGGTCTTACCTATACCGACCTTTAAGGAGCCTACTATAGCTCCTCCTTCTACTTCCGCCACAGAAGCCTTACCCGAGTCTCCTATAGCTCCTCCTTCACCTTCCACTATAGAAGTCTTATCCATTCCGGCCGTTGAGGAGTCTTGTGTGGTTCCTCCTAGACTCCCTGCCACAGGAACACCACTTTTGACATATCATCGTCGTCCGCGCTCAGCATCAGGCCCAGTTGATTCACGTCCTGCACCTGACCCTGCAAATACTGCGGACTTGTCTCCTCTTAATCAGCTGATTGCACTTAGAAAAGGTATACGAACCACCCTTAATCCTAATCCCCATTATATCGGTTTGAGCTATCATCGTTTGTCATCACCCTATTATGCATTTCTATCTTCCTTGTCCTCTGTTTCCATCCCTAAGTCAACAGGTGAAGCATTGTCTCATCTAGGATGGCGACAGGCTATGATTGACGAGATGTCTGCTTTACATACGAGTGGTACTTGGGAGCTCGTTCCTCTTCCTTCAAGTAAATCTACTGTTGGTTGTCGTTGGGTGTATGCAGTCAAGGTTGGTCCTGATGGTAAGGTTGATCGTCTAAAGGCTCGTCTTGTTGCCAAAGGATATACTCAAATATTTGGGCTTGATTACAGTGATACCTTCTCTCCTGTGGCTAAGATAGCATCAGTCCGCCTTTTTCTATCCATGGCTACTGTTCGCCATTGGCCCCTCTATCAGTTGGACATTAAGAATGCTTTTTTACACGGTGACCTTGAGGATGAAGTTTATATGGAGCAACCACCTGGGTTTGTTGCTCAGGGGGAGTCTCGTGGCCTTGTATGTCGCTTGCATCGGTCACTTTATGGTCTAAAGCAGTCTCCTCGAGCATGGTTTGGTAAGTTTAGCACAGTTATCCGGGAATTTGGCATGATTCAGAGTGAAGCTGATCACTCTATATTCTATCGGCATTCTGCCTTGAGTCTCTGTATTTATCTAATAGTCTATGTTGATGACATTGTTATTACCGGCAATGACCAGGATGACATTACAAAATTAAAGCAACATCTCTTGCAACACTTTCAGACTAAGGATCTGGGCAAACTAAAGTATTTTCTTGGTATTGAGGTTGCTCAGTCTAGCTCAGGTATTGTGATCTCACAACAAAAGTATGCCTTAGATATTCTTGAAGAGACAGGAATGACAGGTTGTAGACCGGTTGACACCCCGATGGATCCAAATTCTAAACTTATGCCAGGACAGGGGGAGCCTCTTAGCGATCCTGCAAGATATAGACAGCTGGTTGGTAAATTAAATTACCTTACAGTGACAAGACCTGACATTTCCTTTTCTGTGAGTGTTGTGAGTCAGTTTATGGATTCTCCGTGTGATAGTCATTGGGATGCAGTTGTTCGCATTCTTCGGTATATAAAATCAACTCCAGGCAAAGGTTTATTGTTTGAGGATAGAGGTCATGAGCAGATTGTTGGATACTGAGATGCTGATTGGGCAGGATCACCTTCTGATAGACGTTCTACGTCTGGATATTGTGTCTTGGTAGTAGGAAATTTGGTCTCCTGGAAGAGCAAGAAACAGAATGTGGTTGCTCGGTCTAGTGCAGAAGCAGAATATCGAGCGATGGCTATGGCGACATGTGAGTTAATTTTGATCAAACAGTTGCTCGAGGAATTGAAATTTGGAGAAATTAGTCAGATGGGACTTGTTTGTGATAATCAAGTTGCTCTTCATATTGCGTCAAATCCAGTGTTCCATGAGAGAACTAAACACATTGAGATTGACTGTCACTTTGTTAGAGAAAAGATACTCTCGGGAGATATTGCTACAAAGTTCGTGAAGTCGAATGATCAACTGGCAGATATTTTCACCAAGTCCCTCACTGGTCCTCGTATTAACTACATATGTAACAAGTTCGGTACATATGATTTGTATGCACCAGCTTGAGGGGAGTGTTAGGTGTCCTAATCACATGCATAGTAGGTTTATAATATGTCCTAGTTTGATATGTAGTAGGAGTAGAATATGTATTATAAATAGGGCCCATTGTATCATTGTTAATACATCAATAATATATTCTTCTTCCGTGCTTTCTCACAAGAACAAATAAATAAGCATGACAAACTTTAAACTAGAAATTTCATACAATTTTACTAGTCGTATTGTCATATGAGCTTTTGTATACACGGCCAAGTTTTCTTTTTCTTGTTGCCACAAACATGTCCTTACTTGATACAATATCTGAAGTATCAGAGATTTCCTTCTTTTTTTCCTAGTTACATGAAAACAAGTATAAGAATCTTTCCATATAAAGTTAGCAAGTCCACAATATTAAAAAAATAAGAAAGATAAAACATCAAACTTCGCGAATTAAAGCAAAAGGTGTTCTGACAGTGTGGACACTTCAACTTATTTCGATTCACTATATTGGTTTCGGACATTTTCTGCAATTATATATATATCAATGATAAGCAACAAAGTCCCCAAATTGGAAAAGTGTCTCCAAATTGATTTCATAGATAAATCTGGCACGAGCCATGCCTTTTTTCGGCAAATACCAAAAAGTGCAACCTCATCAATTGCTATAAGTAATCCAAGAACTTGGGTACCCTATATGAGTACAAAGGACTGTTCTCAAGGATTTTGCAGTTTATACTGTCCACAATGGTTACATAATCTTCCCTCCACCACCTCCCTGATGATGATTCTAGTCTTAATTTCTCCCCTCTAGTTATCGCCATCATTGGAATTTTAGCCGGTGGAAAATAATCAAGAAGATTCAGAAGTAGAAGATGAAGATCATGACCCTTCGAATCACGAACCATGGCATGTAAATCCAGGTGGTTTAGATGAAGCTTTAATCAAATCTATTACTGTGTTTAAGTATAAGAAAGGTGATGGATTATTGACTGAAGGCACAGATTGTTCTGTTTGTTTAAGTGAATTTCAAAAGGATGAAAGCCTTAGACTTTTGCCAAAAATGTAGCCATGCTTTTCATGTAATGTGCATTGACACATGGCTTAAATCTCACTCCAATTGCCCTTTATGTCGAGCTAATATCATCTTTCCAAATGCTTCGCCTTCTCCAATCATGGAAATTACTCCTATAACTAATGAACATATTGTATCCCATTAATCATGGAAAAATGAAGATCCCAATAGATTTTCAGCAAATTAAATACTCCACCAGCAATAGTCATTCTGGAACAGTCATTTCATTTAGTTCATCCTTTAATACTAGCCTTTCTCTATTCTGATCTTTCCTTATTTTAAGGCAAGGCAATTAAAGTATGAAAGATTCTATACTAGCAGCCAACCTTGATAGATTGAATAAGCAAATTATCATCAAAATGTACAATATACGTAATAGATATAGCTGGAGCAAGTTTAAGTATCCTGATTGTAGAAGCACATAGTAAAAATTCTAGGCAGCAGTTATTTGCTCTGAGCACAGCATAAAAGAAGATATATCATTCAATTTAGTAGTGACCATGTTCTATTAGAGACTAAGGACAACTATCCATAATGGCTGAAGATGGCAAGTGTGACATTCAAAAGGTAAGGCTCTGTTGCATCAGATTATTAACTGATAAATGATTACATTAGTAGGATGTCTTATCAGTCTTGTACCTACACGAGCATGAATGTTATCGAATTGGCAGAGAAATTCTCCTGTGGTATCAAACAGCTTTTAATATCAGCTTTGACTCACTATTTTGAATAATCACAAGAACAATTACTATATGTTTCATCAAAAGTGTTTTCACAGTTTTTGCTCAATACATTATTAAAAAACCTCAGTGGCATTGCTAGGACAAAATTTAAAAAAGTCCATTTAAAGTGCCAGAAGCAAATAACAGGATCAATACAGCTAGTGTTATCGCTCAAAAACAGGATCAATACAGCTAGTAAGAAAAGGCAAATCGTGTGCTATACACCAGTGATCTCTTTCCTATCGAGACAGATTTCATTTTAAAGCCAAAGAAAACAGGATCAATACAGCTAGTGTTATCACTCAAAATATTAGTTCACATCGGAAACCTCTAATTAATTAATTTCCATTCCTCTTAATCAAATGCTAAAACTAGTTATCCATGGACAGCAATTTTTTAGCCATTGTCCTACGGGAAAGACTGCATAATGTCCAAGAAAGCATATATATTGATCAAATGAATTAAAATGTTAGCGTCACATATCGAGTATAATAGTCAAAATACACACAAGCAGACATATGATACCTTAATAACACTGCTTGGGACTTATCAGTGTTTTTATGTTACCCAAAAATTTGTAATCAGAAAAAATAAAGAATACAAATGAATCGAAAATTTGTAATCACAAGCAATTTTACCTTGTGAGGATCGGAGTTCCAATAGTTAATAAGATCCTGAGATTCCGGAACATCTAATGGCCTATTCTCCATTCGAAGCTCATCATTCTCATAGGCTGTGAAATGAGTTGCCTTTAATCGACTCTTATACTTTCTCCAAGCACTACAAACTGATTCAAAAACCCATTTTTTCGCCTCGTCGGGAATGTCATATTTTTCCTACAAATTTAGTGCAATTAGTGTAAGAAATAAGAAATAGCATCCATGTTTATTGCCATTGGACATTGGTAACTTCATACCTTGATATATGTCCACATATCATCTTTTGTGTCTAGTTTCCTCCGATTAACTACATTAAGAGAACAAAAAGTCACGCTCCTTGCCAATGTGCCGAGGAAGCTACCCAGCTCTTTTACAACCTCTTCAGTAGGACCAATGGGTTGATTAAACTCATTTAGAGTGATTATTCTACGCTCCTTTCTAACATGAACTCTTGGCATTTGAGTACGACCTCTTTTTCTTTTTGGCGAGGAGGGGCCTGCAACAGTACAAAACAAAGACAATCATTAATTACTATTTTTAGTTAAGTTTATGATTAAAATTTTTATATATTTGCCTTGGT
Source organism: Nicotiana noctiflora (assembly GCA_032618575.1). Classification (NCBI taxonomy): domain Eukaryota; kingdom Viridiplantae; phylum Streptophyta; class Magnoliopsida; order Solanales; family Solanaceae; genus Nicotiana; species Nicotiana noctiflora. The sequence continues at coordinate 76,871 of JASVEL010007203.1, forward strand.
CCTCAATTTGTTCAACTGCTTCATGAGTGGTAAAATCATCAGATCGCTCATGTACTCCCTGTGATGCAGGAGTTATGGAATCTATATTCGCTTGTTGCACTTGTTTGTGTACTCCTTGTGTTGCTGAAGATGTGCAATTCTGTGGCACTTGTTGTACTTGTTCTTGCAATTGAGATCCACCTTCAGATTGTCGTTCTTCATTTGCTTTTGACCGTAGAGCTTTCAAGGTTGTTTTTGTTGTCAACAACGAAACCTTTTGGTTTCGCAAAGATGAAGGTAATCTACCTTCTGATTGCCGTTCTTCATTTGCATTTGACCTTGTAGCTTGGAAGGCTCTTTTTGTTGTCAATGACAAAACCATTTGATTTTGCAAAGATGCAAGTGATCCAGCTGGAATGCGGTTGGATATTTTCTTATTTCTTGTTTGAGCACCCTTCTTGATTCATGACTATTCAAATATTTTTGAGATTCTGAAAAGCATACACAATACAGTTTAGATGGTCAAGAGTACTCTTGATGGAAATATATATATTCATGCATCAGAAAAATTCTAGAAACTTAAAGCTTGATGCGACAAAGTGGGCATAAAGTCAATGCAGTTGTTGCAAGAGGCAAAGGCTGGAATTTTAATTTAGTTCTTGTCAGACAAGAAAGATATTATAAGTTATTTCGACTTTGGAGAAAAGCGTGCGCTTAAATGATGTGAGTCGCTTTTTTCTCAGAAAAGTGCAACCCCTGCGCCTCGCCTCGCTTCGTCGCTTAAAGCGAGCGCTTTTAATAACCGTGAGGTATGCAAACACATATTCGTTAACTCCTCGTTCCACCATACACGAATGAGACTTCATAGTTTTCTCTCACTCATATAGAGTAACGAATAAGATGTCATACCAATGGAGCTAACTGCAAATGCATTAATATTAGCATAAATCCAACAGAAAATACATACCTGCCAAAACAGTTCTTCTGTAAACTTTGATCTTTGCTCAACTAGTTCTTGTAAATCATTCTTAGAAGCCCAGCTCATGAATTTCTTAGAAGCCCAGCTCCTAACAACTTTAGAGAGAGCCTGCAGTTGCAAAAATATCTTTTGTCAGACGAATAAAAGAGAATTCATGCATAAAATATGGAAATAGAAGGAACAGCATGGTAATATTCCCAGTGATTAGTCCAGTCACTATACAATTAAGCTCAAGAAATGAATAGCAAGCAAACTAGGGTATAACCTACAACAATAGAATAGCTCGTAACTGTTCTTTGTGATTTACAATTTTCTATCAAGTGAAATTAACCAAAAAATGAGATAAAAATAAATATTAAAATTAAACCATAAGAGAATATTTCAATGCTAAAAATATGTTAGATGCCTGAAGTCCGATATGGTCTTATGTTATGTTATCAGGTACACAACACTTTTTCTTATCTCGGTGACCAAGAGTTTTTAAAGAATGATATTCGTGTAAAAGCCGACCTTGATGCTCTAGGTGCTCTAGGCGATGCTGGTTGGTACAGTATTCGCGCAATCTTGTGGACTACTGATTATGAATTGCCCAAAACTGTGACAGCTCTGCCTGATCCAGAATTAAATGAAGCTGGAGTTATCCTATCCCGTGGTGGTTCTTTGAGTTGGAAAGACGGAAGGGTAGCAAATTTCTATTGTTCATTTTTAGCCAATATGGCTATGGATATCGTTGCCAATGGAAGCCTCATTCAAGTACTAACCAGGTAACTGTCACCAACATTTTCAAAGGGTATGGGATTATCCTCACCAATGTGGTTTATAAGTATCTATTAGGACAAATTATCTCGGCTATGGAAAATGAATCTTTCCAACTGTGTATTGAATATGAATAAGTCCCAACTCAACCACAAATTCTACACAAGAAAAGGGAAGAAAAAAAGATGTCGCTCCCATAAGATGAGCAACGACAACAACCTCAAACATCTTGAAATGCTGCTACTAGGACATAGAATTGAATTAAGGTTTTAGCTCTAGGGGATAGAGCAAGGACCAGGTCAACTGGATCAGAAGCAGTATAAATGTTTTACATCCTGGAATTGACAAAGACATAAATTTGTTATCAGGATAAAACAACCATCACAGCAATGAAGGGTCCACACCCTAATTGATTTAGCTGTAACCATTTTCAACAGGCTCAATGAAGGGTCCACACCCTAATTGATGAAGAAAGAACTGAGGATGGATTTATTATACTTCAGGAAACCCACGAGAAAAAGACAAGAACATGCAGCAAAAGACAACACTACCTTCTGGCCCGTATGCTTTTTGTAACTACATATTTACAGCCAGTTTGGTAATGAGATTTCATAGTTTTCCTACTTGAATGAGGCTTCCGTTCATTCAACTTCCGTTCATAGTTCAACAATCACATGTAAGCCAGAGAAAGAAAGACTTGCATACATTTCCTACTTAGCATTTTCTACTCCATTATTTTGCAACCAGACAATATGAATTTCATTTCCAATATTTTCTCATTTATAAATTTCCAAGCTCAACTACTGGTGTTATTGTTGTTATAGTTCCAAGGCAAGTCTGAGCTTCAGCCAGTTCGTTATGTTAGTTAGTGAATTGCAGGCGTTTTGGTAGAATACAGTGCAATTAGATGCTTCTGCAAAGTTGGATAATTTACTAGTCATGACCAAGGGATAGAAGTCTCTGAGAGCAATGTGTCAAGTATAACTTTGTCTATAATTTTCATATTCTGGATCATTCTTCATTGCATTTGTTTCACAATCTACCACTCCAGATCAAGACAAGTTCTACTAATTATAGAGCAAATAGCGCGCCAGGAGCAGCAAGCTTTTAACTCAAGATGGTGGCTGGTCTAACACTAGCATTAACAAGAACAGAGACAAAAATGTAACAAAGAAGTGAACTGCTCTATGAGAACACAACAGGAAAATTAATTTTATGATCTAAACAGGAACATACAATGACTGCACATGTGGTTTTGTAGGATATCCAGAATCCTTATATATACATGTAAGATGTAACAGACAACATGGTGCCCTTTAACATGTGACGTGTCACAGTATTTTAGCTTACTTTTCTAATCGATAGAAGGTAATTATATCAATTAACCAGCAACCAGAAGTTGCTGTAAAATTATGTATAACAATGTTAGATATTACAAAGGGGCGCTGCTGAATATGTAATGAACTCAAAATATCTATCATGGCCTCTGTATCATTTGCAATAGCCATGTTAAACAAAACTATCTGTACTGTATGAAAATTACATAAATACAACACATTAGATATCAGCAGTTCACATTTTCCTTCTTTCTTAGCTCTCAAATCCAAGTACTCAATTATACAAATATTATAAGTTAGTAACATAAGTTCTAGCTAGAATCAGTTTTTCTCTACTGCACATTCTCGTAACGACAAGGTGTTAAAAGAGAACCATTGGTTACAATGGTGTAAATCAACCCAAAACAAGATATAGAATTCTTGCAGTTAAAGGAGAACACTTACTCCTTTGTTATTTAATCATCTACTTCCATCCGGTCCCAATCCGTATCATCAAACTCATCCTCCTCCTCCGATGTTTCCCCAATTGTATCATGTGAATTTTGTGCATGAGATGGAATATCAATGATATCAACGGGTACATCTTCTCTTGACCATCTAATGTCATCATCAAGGAATATAGATGAGGAACCAATATCATTATTAGGTTCCCGCCAAAATGTATCTTCAATATTGGGACAATTCTCTTCATCCAGATCATATAAATCAACAGGTACATTACTCCTTGCATAATAAACATCTTTCTCAATTGGATCCTCCACATAAAAAACTTGATAAACTTGTGATGCCAACACAAAATGGTCAACTATACTACATAATCTATTGAAGTACACCCTAGTTAACCCATAATCATCTATTTCATTACGAAACCAATCACATCTAAACAGTACAACACTAAAAGAACCCCAATAATCAATCTCAATGATATCCTTAATCGCTCCATAATAGGTAACCTCGCCATCGACGGGATTTTGGTCCCTAACACTAGCAAAACTATCTGTTGTTGCCGATAAAGTCACTCCACTATTTTGAGTCTTGCCTCAAGAATCCCGTTCTTTAGTATGAAATCGGTATCCATTAATAAAATATCCCGTATATCTTTTGGTTATTGTATTAGGTCCTTTGGCTAGCCATCTTAAATAATCTGGCAACACAATATTTTTAACTTTTTCTTTAAACCAATTGCTGAATTCCCGACCATGATCCCTTGCTCTTACCCATGCATTTGATCTATTATGATTAAAAATTAAATTCTTATGTTCCCTGCAATCAAGAACATTTCAAGTTTAATCATATATTAAAGAAAAAAATATATATAAAAATATAAATATTAATATAATTTATCTTACTCTATAAACTTTTCCATTTGTTCATCTCCAGTATTGAACAGAGCATACCGATGTGCTTCAAAGTATAACTGTGAATCCATGAGAAAAGTATTTTTTTTCTTACTTCCAATTGGATGGCCTATATTAGGGAATATAGGTGACAAATTTTGAGACCACTCATCATCCACAGTTTGGTACCTACTGAATTTTGTCTTCACGCCATCATGTAAATATCTCGAACAAAAAGTCAAGTACTCATCGGCCAAAATCCCCCGCTATTGACGCTTCTGGACTAGATCGATTGCGTACAAAGGCCTTGTACTTACATAGGTTCCTCTCAATGGGATACATCCAACGAAGATGAGCCGGACCCCCAAGCTTAATTTCATTCACCAAATGAATAGGCAAATGTGGCATTATGTCAAAAAATGTTGGATGGAAAATCTTTTAAAGCTCACATGTTATTTCAACAATTTCAGACTACATTGTTTCAAGATCTTTTCGCCTTATGACCTTACTACGTATAGCTCTAAAGAAATTTCTCAGCCTAATCAACGCCAATGAAACATTCTTGGGCAACACTTTTCTATCAGCAATCTGGAGCAAGTAATGCATTATAAAATGGGCGTCATGACTGTTGTACCCTGATATTTTCATCTCCTTCACTTGCACGCATTCTGAAATATTCGAAGCACACCCTTTTGGTAATTTAGCATTTTTCATGACAGTACAAAACAAACTTTTCTGTTTTGGTTCCATGTAGAAACAAGATTTAGCCAAACTTATAGTTCCATTATTATTTATTCTTGGTTGCAGCTCCTTTCGTATCCCCATTTCTTGTAAGTCATAGCGAGATTTTTTAGATCCTTTGATTTTCCATCTATTTCTAATAATGTCCCAAGCAAACTGAAAATGTTAGGTTTATGTTTTAGTCAACAATGGCATGCTGAAAATGTTGGTTTAGATTTAGTCAACAATGGCATGCAATTGGAAGAGTTGGTGGAAAGAGTTGGCATGAATGCTGGGAGGAAGCTTCCTCCTTTGATGTCACCCATGACATCAAGAGGAGGTAGTTTGATGTCACCAATGACATCAAGAGGAGGTCCTTACCCCAATAAATAGATGCACCCTTTCATTTGTAGAAACCATCCCAAAAACAATACAATATATTGTTGTGAGTAGAGAATTAAGAGAGAAATTCTCTTAAATGTAATTGGGAAATCTCCCCTTCCTTTGTAAATAATAGTAAGACAATTGTTCTCTGGTGGACGTAGGAATATTTTGATCCGAACCACGTTAAATCTTGTGTTCTTTCTTTTATGTTTCTGCTAACAATTGGTATTAGAGCGACGAGATTCTATAACGATCCAAGGAGGAAGAACAAGCAAAGATGAGTTCCATGAAGTTTGAAATTGATAGATTCAATGGACGCAACAACTTCAACATCTAGAAGATCCAGATGATGGCGTTACTACGGAGGGAAGGTTCAATCCATGCTATTGACGGAAAGTATCCTAAGGATATATCAGCTCCCGACATGGAGAAGATTGAAGGGGATGCATTGAGTGCAATCCAACTATCCCTTGCACCTAACGTGTTTTGTGAAGTGAGTACAGGTACCGAAGAGACGGCCAAACAGTTATGGGAAAAGCTAGAAGGGCTATACCAAGACCGATCAGTGACAACAAGAATGTTGTTACAACGGCGTCTTCACACATTTAAGATGGGGTCGAGTACTTCGTTACAAGATCATTTAGATGCGTTCAATAAACTTGTCATGGACTTACAGATTGCGCGGATTAAAATAATGGAGGAGACGCTTGCATGTGCTTTGCTATTTCATTGACTTCAGGATATCGTGATATTAAGAATTCAATGATGTATAGCAAGGAGCCTATCAAGCTTGAGCAAGTGCGGCAAGCACTTAACTCTAGTGATGTGCTAGTGATGTGCGGAGACACATCAAAGGAGACAGAGATGACCAGGCAAGTGGGCTCTTTGTGAGAGGCCGGACTAGCCAACAGGGAAAGAGCAAATCAAAGTACAGATCAAAGTCTCGTGTGCACAAGAAGAATACAGAGTGTTGGGGTTGTGGCAAGAAGGGGCACTTCGAACGAGATTGCCCAATGTCAAAGTCCAAAGCAAAAGCGAGTGCATCTACGGTTGAACAGGTACATGATTTTGATAATGATTATGTACTAACAACATCGTGTAATAATAGCAATTATGGAAACAAATGGGTGTTAGACTCTGCTTGTACTCTGCATATGACGTTCCGAAAAGACTGGTTTAGCAGCTATGAGAAAAGTGGAGGAACCGTAGTAATGGGCAATAATGCAACTTGTGCAATAGTTGGCATTGGCTCGGTTCGAGTTCGCTGCCATGATGGAGTCGTGAGGACTATTACACAAGTCCGTCATGTTCCTGATCTGAAAGAAGAATTTGATCTCCTTGGGTACTCTGGATGAACAAGGCTACAGGTACATGAGCGAAGCAGGAACTATGAAGGTGACTAAAGGTTCTTTAGTCATGCTGAAAGGCAAGCCGGAGAACGGCCTTTACACATTGGCCGGAAGCACCATTGTTGGCTCTGCAAATGCATCTACAGTGCAGTTATCTAATGATGAAAAGGCAAGATTATGGCACATGAGACTGGGTTATATGAGCGCACGTGGACTGGAGATGCTGAGCAATCGTAACCTTTTGGAAGGTGAGAAGATCGGCACACTTGACTTCTGTGAGCACTGTGTTCTAGGGAAGCAGAAGAAGGTCAGCTTCAGCACTGGCAAACACAAGACAAGAGGAGTGCTAGACTACATCCATTCAGATTTATGGGGTTCCTCTAAACTTCTATCGAAGGGCGAAAAGAGGTATCTTCTCACTTTTATTGATGATTTCTCACGAAAGGTTTGGGTGTATTTTTTGAAGCATTTAAAGAGTGGAAGATTTTGGTTGAAAATCAAATGGAGCGGAAAATCAAGTATTTTCGCACAGACAATGGCTTGGAGTTTTGCAATGAAGAGTTTAATGAATTATGCAAGGTTCATGGGATCTCAAGACATAGGACTGTCAGGCATACCCCACAGCAGAATGGAGTTGCCGAGAGAATGAACAGAACTCTTCTTGAAAAGGCTCGTTATATGCTCATACAAGCCAAAATGTTCAAAGTACTTTGGGCTGAAGCAGTTCACACTGCTGCTCATATTGTCAATCGATCTCCAGCATCGGCGATTGACTTTAAGACTCCGAATGAGGTATGGTCAGGTGAACCCTCTAACTATTCATACTTACGAGTATTTGGGTGTCCAGCTTATTATCACGTTAATGAAGGAAAGCTTGAACCAAGGGCTAAGAAGGCCATATTCGTAGGGTATGTGGATGGAGTAAAAGGGTACAAACTTTGGTGTTTATCTTTACTCAAATTTATAGTTAGTAGAGATGTCACCTTTGATGAATTCTGTATACTTGATTCCCCGTAAAGTTTTCGTGGAGTTTTCAGGAAACAAGAACAACGAGCAAGTGGAGCCTCCGGTGGTGCTTGCCAAGGAAAAGGATCAAGAGACTCAGGTTAAAGATGAGTCGGAAGATGTAGATCTTGAAGAACTTGCTGTCAATGAACCATACACAATTGCGAAGGGGAGGGAGAAGAGGCAGACACGAGAACCGGAACGCCTAATAAATCAAGCAAACTTGATTGCATATGCGTTCGTAGCTGCACAAGAAGAGATTAAGGATTTGGAGCCCTCCTCGTATATTGAAGCAACTTCTTGCAAGGATGCTGCACAATGGCGGTTAGCCATGACGGAAGAGATGGAGTCTCTTCACAAGAATCATACATGGGTCTTAGTGAAAAGACAAAAGGGGAAGAGGACAGTTGGATGCAAGTGGATCTACAGAAAGAAAAAGGGAATTCTTGAAGTGGAAGATGCTAGGTTTAAGGCGAGATTGGTTGCAAAAGGTTTCGGTCAGAAGGAGGGAATTGACTACAATGAAATTTTCTCTCCAGTCGTGAAGCATAGCTCAATTCGCGTTCTACTAGCATTGGTTGCACAATTTGACTTGGAGCTTCAACGGCTTGATGTCAAAACTGCTTTCTTACACGGTGATCTAGAAGAGACAGTCTATATGGATCAGCCTGAAGGTTTCCTAGCTGAAGGAAAAGAAAATCATGTATGCCAACTAAAGAAGTCTTTGTATGGTTTGAAGCAATCCCCTAGACGGTGGTACAAAAGGTTTGATGCATTCATGACTACACATGAATTCTCAAGGAGTGCATTTGATAGCTGTGTGTATCACAAGAAGATGTCTGGTAACTCAATGATTTATTTATTGTTGTATGTTGATGATATGCTTATTGCTGCTAACAACATTACAGAGATAAATGCTTTGAAGAAACTATTGAGTAAGGAATTTGACATGAACGATTTAGGAGCTGCAAAGAAAATCCTTGGTATGGAGATTTCAAGAGAAGACGGCGTTGTACATCTTTCTCAGAAGAGGTATATTGAAAGGATTCTCGAGAGATTCAATATGCAGACGTGCAAGCCTGTAAGTACACCATTAGCTCCTCATTTTAAACTTTCAGAGTTACTAATGCCTCAGTCAGAGGATGAGGTGGAGCATATGTCAAAGATTCCTTATGCCAGTGCAGTTGGTAGCATTATGTATGCTATGGTATGCACACGTCCAGATATTGCTCAATCTGTAAGTGTGGTAAGTAGATACATGTCCAGCCCAGGAAAGAGGCATTGGGAAGCTGTCAAGTGGATATTGAGATATCTCAAAGGAGCTTCTAGTGTTGGTCTGACTTTTCGAAAAAGTGGTGGAGGTATTTCAATTCTCGGTTATGTGGATTCTGACTATGCAGGAGATCTTGACCGAAGAAGGTCCACAACCGGATACATCTTTACCCTTGTTGGCAGTGCCGTTAGTTGGAAGTCGACTCTGCAATCGATTGTCGCTTTGTCTACGACAGAAGCAGAATACATGGCAGCGGCGGAGGCGGCGAAGGAAGCTATCTGGTTAAAAGGTTTAGTGGTGGAATTGAGTTTGGTTCAGCTGGAATCAACTCTTAGATGTGATAGTCAGAGTGCTATTCATCTAATGAAAAATCAAAGATTTCATGAGCGCGCTAAACACATTGATTTCAGATTTCATTTCCTTTGAGATGTTGTTGAAGAGGGAACTATCAATGTCATGAAGGTTATCACAGACGATAATGCTGCAGATATGTTGACCAAGATAGTCCCGCTCGCTAAGTTTGCACACTGCAAAGACTTGGCGAGGGTGTGCATCAACTGATGCAACTCCGAAGAGAACAGTTGTTAGGTGGAAGTGGTATGTTCAACCATGGTTTGATTCTTCTTGTTTCTTACAACGGGATTGCCTAGTAAGCTTAGAAGTTTTGGCCAGAGTTGTTCACACGCACACTCGAAACGCAAACCAAGGTGGAGATTGAAAATGTTGGTTTATCTTTTAGTCAACAATGGCATGCTGAAAATGTTGGTTTAGATTTAGTCAACAATGGCATGCAATTGGAAGAGTTGGTGGAAAGAGTTGGCATGAATGCTAGGAGGAAGCTTCCTCCTTTGATGTCACCCATGACATCAAGAGGAGGTAGTTTGATGTCACCAATGACATCAAGAGGAGGTCCTTACCCCTATAAATAGATGCACTCTTTCATTTGTAGAATCCATCCCAAAACAATACAATATATTGTTGTGAGTAGAGAGTTAAGAGAGAAATTCTCTTAAGTGTAATTGGGAAATCTCCCCTTCCTTTGTAAATAATAGTAAGACAATTGTTCTCTGGTGGAAGTAGGATTATTTTGATCCGAACCACGTTAAATCTTGTGTTCTTTCTTTTACGTTTCCGCTACCACAAACTATCACATATGTTTTTCTCGATGTGCATCATATCAAGATTGTGCCTTAATTTGTTATGCACCCAATATGGCAATTCAAAAAAAATGGATCTCTTTCTCCATGGACCCTTATCACTCCAAGAGCTCTTTTTAGCTCTCTTTCCAAAGATATTATTGAATTCAAGCAGCTCTTCAAACACTTCTTCACCCGACAATGCAGCAGGTGCAGGTCTATGCTCCTCCTTACCATCAAAAGACTTTTTATCTCGTCGAAATGGATGATCACGAGGCAAAAATATTCGATGGCCCAAGTAACACATCTTATGACTATTTTTGAGATATTGAGAACAACAACAACAACCCAGTATATTCCCACAAAGTGGGGTCTGGAGAGGATAATATGTAGACAGGCCTTACCTCTACCCAAAAGGGCAGAGAGGCTGTTTCCAATCGACCCTCGGCGCAGGGAAAAGAAAGGCAAACGAAAAAACAAAAACAAAAACAAAAGCAGCATTAGTTACACCAGCATACATCACATAAATAATTAAATAAACATAAAAGACATATGTACCATAAATAAATCGACATGCAATAATATTAAAACAGTAGCAAACAGAAATGACTACCACAAGAGAAAGCAAACTAATCCTCTATGGGTGGCCCTACCGCGCCTCACCCACCCCGGAAAGGAGTACGAAAACTCTAAAAGCCCCTATCCTACAACCCCGATACTAGACCTCCAAACTTTCCTATCAAGGGCCATGTCCTCGGAAATTCGCATACTGGCCAAGTCCTGCCTAATTACCTCTCCCCAGTATCTCTTAGGCCTCCCTCTGCCTCGCCTCACACCGACCACCGCTAGCCGCTCACAACTCCTCACCGGGGCTTCTCCTCCGCACATGCCCGAACCACCGAAGCCTTGCCTCTCGCATCTTCTCATCCACCGGGGCCACCCCTACCTTCTCCCGAATAACTTCGTTCCTAATCTTATCTAACCTAGTGAGCCCGCACATCCACCTAAGCATCCTCATCACCGCAACCTTCATCATCTGAACATGCGATTTCTTCACCGGCCAACACTCCGTCCCATACAGCATGGCAGGTCTAACCACAGCTATATAAAACTTCCCCTTAAGTTTCTGTGGCACTTTCTTATCACACAAGACTCCTGACGCAAGCCTCCACTTCGACCAACCCGCTGCTATACGGTGAGTGACATCCCCGTCTATCTCCCCGTCCCCCTGGATCACCGATCCAAGGTATCTGAAACTATCCCTCTTGGCTATGGCCTGAGATCCAATCATCACGCTCCCTCCCACTTCGCTCGGCTCAGCGCTAAACTTGCACTCTAGATATTTTGTCTTAGACCTGCTTAATTTGAAGCTCTTAGACTCGAGAGTCTGTCTCCATTCCTCTAGCCTCTCGTTAACACCGACCCTCGTCTCGTCTACCAACACTATGTCGTCAGCAAATAGCATACACCAAGGCACATCCCCTTGAATATGCCGCGTCAAAGCATCCATCACCAAGGCGAACAAGAGAGGGCTAAGCGCAGATCCTTGATGGAGCCCCATAACTACCGGAAATGGTTCGAGTCACCACCCACTGTCCTGACCCTAGACTTAGCTCCATCGTACATGTCCTTGATTACTCTGATGTAGGCTTCCGGTACGCACTTAGCCTCCAGGCACCTCCCTAGGGACCTTGTCATGCGCCTTCTCCAAGTCAATAAACACCATGTGCAGGTCCTTCTTCATATCCCTGAATTGTTCCACCAATCTCCTAACAAGGTGGATAGCTTCTCTAGTGGACCGACCCGGCATGAAACCGAACTGGTTCACGGAAATAGATGTCGACTCCCTCACCCTGGCCTCGATCACCCGCTCCCAGACCTTCATGGTGTGGCTTATTAATTTGATGCCCCTATAATTGTTGCAACACTGGATATCCCCTTTGTTCTTATACAAGGGTACCACTGTACTCCACCTCCACTCCTCCGACATCCTTTTGGTCCTGAAGATCGCATTTGAACAATCTGGTGAGCCACTCTACTCCTGGCTTACCCATGCATTTCCAAAACTCCACCGGGATTTCGTCTGGCCCGGTCGCTCGACCTCTACTCATCCTGCGCAAAGCCCCCACGACCTCTTCCACCCTAATGCGCCTACGGTACCCTAGGTCTCTATGGCTCTCTGAATGCCCCAACTCCCTTAGTTCTATGCTTTGGTTCCCCTCCTTGTTGAGAAGGTCTCGGAAGTACGCCTGCCATCTCTGTTTGACTTGAGACTCCCCCATCAAGACTCTACCATCCTCATCTTTGATGCACCTAACTTGTTCTAGGTCTCGCGCCTTCTTTACTCTTACTTTGGCTAACCGGAATAGCTTCTTGTCCTCGCCTTTCTCCCCTAATTCCTCGTACATGCGACCAAAAGCCGCGTTTTTAGCTTCTGTGACTGCCAGTTTCGCTTCCTTCCTTGCCATCTTATAGCTCTCTCTGTTCACCCGCCTTTTTTTCTAGCTTGTGCTCCCAGCCAACTTCGCAAAGGCTGCTTTCTTCACCTCTACTTTTCCTCGCACTACATCGTTCCACCACCAGTCGCCTTGATGTCTGCCTAGATAGCCTTTGGCTACCCCACGCACATCTCGCGCTGCCTCCCTAACCAGATTCGCCGTCTCTGACCACATTGCGTCTGCTACCCCGGAACTTCTCCAAGCTCCACCATCAACTAACCTCCTCTCCAGCTCCTGGGCTTTCTCTTTAGTCATAGCACCCCATCTAATTCGCGGTCGACCCCGAGCACCCCTCTGCTTCTTCTTCACCCAGAGGCCGACATCCATCACTAGGAGTCTATAAAGGGTACAAAGGGATTCTCCCGGAATAACCTTGCAGTCCCTACACAGACCTCTATCGCTCCTTCTGAGAAGGAGGTAATCGATCTGAGTCCTCGTCGCCGAACTTTTGAAGGTGACCAAATGTTCCTCCCTCTTCTGAAATGTCGAGTTAGCTATCAGGAACTCGGAAGCTCTAGCGAAGTCCAACAGCGCAGTGCCTCCTCCATTCCTAACCCCAAGTCCAAAGCCATCGTGCACCTCACCATAGCCACTAGCATCTGCCCCAATATGACCATTAAATTCCCCTCCAATGACCAACTTCTCAGATTGGGGAATACTACGCACCAACTCATCCAAGTCATCCCAAAAACACCTCTTGACCTCCTCATCTAAGCCCGCATGTGGTGCGTAGGCGCTGATGACGTTGAGGACGCAACCCCCGATAGCCAACTTAATAAATATCAACTTATCGTTCACTCTCCTAACCTCCACCACGGACTCCCTAAGGTCCTTGTCCACCAGGATGCCCACTCCATTCTTACCCCTCACGACCCCAGAGTACCACAACTTAAACCCGTCTATATCTCACGCCTTCGTTCCTTTTCACCTAGTCTCCTGGACACAGGCTATGTTGACCCTCCTCTTCTGAAGAGTCTTCACCAACTCAATGGACTTACCCGTCAGAGTGCTTATGTTCCACGACCCGATCCTTAATCTACGTGCGTCCGCTACCCTCTTTCCACCCTTACCTCCCGCCCTACCCGTCGAACCTCTCCCTGCCCCCCTACTTACCCCCGCCCCCACCCCTCGAGGACATGACCTTACACTTACATCCCCCGTCGCGGCCACTATCCCTCCGACCGACTATGGGAATAATGACGCACACACGCACAAAAGGGAGATACGAAAGGGGCAAACTAGATAGCAACAGAGAAGACCTTACAAGAAATGCTAGCGGAAGCACGGGAAAGGTGTACAGGTTAAACGAAGGGCGGGAGGTACCAACTCCCGGTGGAAAAACCTTAAGGTAGGTGCCCGAGGCCAAGTGTTGTCTCCACTTGCACGTCCCGGCTGATGTTGCTAAGCTCTTCACTCCCAAACGCGACAAAGCTGCCTTGTCACCTGTCCTGGAATTTACCGGGACGGATAGTTCTGTTGCGTCCCGTCGAGAACCTACACAAACACAAAACCAATCACAAAAAAAAATGCGGGGGATGGGAGTGTGCTGCCGGTGAACTCGCCGGAATTGGGGGGAGGGTGGTGGGGGAACAGCGGCGGGAGGAGAGAGGAGGTTGTGCGGAGGGCTGGGGGAGGGGTAGAGAGAGGAGAAGAGGTGAGGGGGGACAACCTTACCTTGGGGTCGCCAGAGTGGAGGGGGAGGGTAAACCTTACCTGGGGGTCGCCGGAGTGGGGAGGTGGGGGGGAAGAAGGTTAGTCGCTGGATTTGGAACTTACCATTGGAGAGGTTACTGTTGAAAGGAGAGAGAGGAGAGATACTGTTGAGAGGAGCTTTTGAGATATTGAGAACATGTGTCACATTTGCAAGTGGGGCATACCAATCTCCCCTTAGTGCTCCATCCTGAAAGCATTGCCAATGCTGGAAAGTCACTAACTGTCCACATTAAGGCAGCACGCATTCAGAAAGTTTGGTTGATTTCAGCATCAAATGCGTCTATCCCATTTTCCCATAGTTCCTTCAATTCTTCAATTAATGGTCGTAGGTACACATCTATATCATTTCCTGGAGATGATGGACCTGGAATGATCATAGACAACATTATATACTCTGGCTTCATGCAAATCCACGGTGATAGACTATAGTTCATTAACATTACAGGCCACGTGCAATAAGAAATGCTCATCGTCCGGAACGGGTTGAAACCATCACTTGAAAGACCCAATCTAACATTCCTAGCATCTCTACAGAAGTCTGGGTGCAAAGAATCAAAAGCCTTCCAAGCTTCCCCATCAGCAGGATGTCTTATGTTCCCATCATTGGGTCGTTCATTAGAATGCCATCTCATTGCATCAGTCGTTTCAGGACACATGAATATCCTCTGAAGCCTAGGCTTTAAAGGAAAGTATCTTAAAACCTTTGCAGGGATTTTAGAGCTTGCTTTAGTCAAAGGACCACCACTCTTCCATCTTGAAAACCCACAAATAGAGCAATCCTCAGCATTCGCATTTTCTTTCCAAAATAACATGCAATCATTAGGGCATGCATGTATTTTTTCGTAATGAAGACCCAAATCTGCTATCATGTTTCTAGCCTTGTTGAAAGATTCAGGTACTTGAGCAAAGGGAAATGCCTCTTTAATCAACTCTAACAAATCGGAGAAAGCCACATTGCTCAACCCATGCAAGGATTTAAGCAAGTACAATCGAATAGTGAAACTCAGTTTACTAAAATTTTCACACCCCGGATATAACTCTTGTTTTCCTTCCTCCAACAATTTGAAAAACTTCTTTTCATCTTCAAATAGTCTTTCCCCAACTCCTTATTCATCCCCTACCTGACCCTCTATATTTCTAAATGAATCATGAAGTAGTCCATCAATATCGTCACGCATGGTAGAACCTTCATCATCATTGTTCGCATGAGGTGTACTTCTCGAGGAAAATCTTTCCCCGTGGAAAACCCATTTGGTATAACCATCAACAAATCCATGAACAACCAAATGATCCTCCACCACATTTCTATAATACCAATAGCGATTCATGCACTTTTTGCAAGGACATAATATTTCATTTCCTTGGGCGGCTCGCTCAAATGCCTTATCAAGAAAATCATCCACTCCACGGATATACTCATCTGTCCATCTTAGGAGATTCATCCAACTTTTATCATTATTATCCATAGATATCCTATACGATAAAACAGAGGAATTAGTAGTAATAATTCCACTAATAAGGAAATTACGATGATATATTCACTTATTTCGCACAATTCTTCTTGTCACTAATCTAATTTAGAGGTTGCTCTGATGGTAAGCAACATTTACTTTCAATCAAGAGGTTGTAAGTTCGAGTCTCCCCAAGAGCAAGGTGGAAAGTTCTTGGGGGGAAAGATGATGAGGGTCTATTTGGAAACAGTCTCTCTACCTTAGGGTAGGGTAAGATCTGCGTACACACTACTCTCTTCAGATCCCCACTAAGTGGGATTATACTGGGTTATTGTTGTTAGTACCTTTCAGCTTTTAACTTTTAAATTATCAGCTCAGTAAAACATTTAATAACTAGACTTTATAAAATTCCGAATAAATTCTTTTCGAAGTAATTTATGAAAAGGAATAATTTCTTAAGGTTTGTTAGTCAAAGATGAATCAGATGCAAATATGCTCTTTTTTTTCTTCTTTCAATCTTTTTGAGGATAATGGCCAAAAACAAAAAGAGAATCTTGCTACTAATGTAATCTACCTACCATGATATTTCAGAAAACGTTTTCCTATAAAAAGCTAAAACAGAGTTTTCAGTAATTACAAAAAATGATAGTTACAGTATGTTAGCGGAAACGTAAAAGAAAGAACACAAGATTTAACGTGGTTCGGATCAAAATAATCCTACGTCCACCAGAGAACAATTGTCTTACTATTATTTACAAAGCAAGGGGAGATTTCCCAATTACACTTAAGAGAATTTCTCTCTTAACTCTCTACTCACAACAATATATTGTATTGTTTTTGGGATGGTTTCTACAAATGAAAGAGTGCATCTATTTATAGGGGTAAGGAACTCCTCTTGATGTCATTGGTGACATCAAACTACCTCCTCTTGATGTCATGGGTGACATCAAAGGAGGAAGCTTCCTCCTAGCATTCATGCCAACTCTTTCCACGAACTCTTCCAATTGCATGTCATTGTTGATTAAATCTAAACCAACATTTTCAGCATGCCATTGTTGACTAAAACATAAACCAACATTTTCAATCTCCACCTTGGTTTGCGTTTTGAGTGTGCGTGTGAACAACTCTAGCCAAAACTTCTAAGCTTACTGGGCAATCCCGTTGTAAGAAACAAGAAGAATCAAACCATGGTTGAACATACCACTTCCACCTAACAATTGTTCTCTTCGGAGTTGCATCTAGTTGATGCACACCCCCGCCAAGTCTTTGCAGTGTGCAAACTTAGCGAGCAGGACTATCTTGGTCAACATATCTGCAGCATTATCGTCTGTGATAACCTTCACGACCTTGATAGTTCCCTCTTCAACAACATCTCGAAGGAAATGAAATCTGACATCAATGTGTTTAGTGCGCTCATGAAATCTTTGATTTTTCATTAGATGAATAGTACTCTGACTATCACATCTAAGAGTTGATTCCAGTTGAACCAAACTCAATTCCGTTACTAAACCTTTTAACCAGATAGCTTCCTACACCGCCTCCGCTGCTACCATGTATTCTGCTTCTGTCATAGACAAAGCGACAGTCGACTATAGAGCCGACTTCCAACTAATGGCACTGCCAACGAGGGTAAAGATGTATCCAGTTGTGGACCTTCTTCTGTCCAGATCTCCTGCATAGTCGGAATCCACATAACCGAGAATTGAAATACCTCCACCCCTTTTTCGAAAGGTGAGACCAACATCAGAAGCTCCTTTGAGATATCTCAATATCCACTTGACAGCTTCCCAATGCCTCTTTCCCGGGCTGGACATGTATCTACTTACCACACTTACAGATTGAGCAATATCTGGACGTGTGCATACCATGGCATACATAATGCTACTAACTGCACTGGCGTAAGGAATCTTTGACATATGCTCCACCTCATCCTCGGACCGAGGCATTTGTAACTCTGAAAGTTTAAAATGAGGAGCTAATGGTGTACTTACAGGCTTGCACGTATGCATATTGAATCTCTCGAGAATCCTTTCAATATACCTCTTCTGAGAAAGATGTACAACACCGTCTTCTCTTGAAATCTCCATACCAAGGATTTTCTTTGCAGTTCCTAAATCCTTCATGTCAAATTCCTTACTCAATAGTTTCTTCAAAGCATTTATCTCTGTAATGTTGTTAGCAGCAATAAGCATATCATCAACATACAACAATAAATAAATCATTGAGTTACCGGACATCTTCTTGTGATACACACAGCTATCAAATGCACTCCTTGAGAATTCATGTGTAGTCATGAATGCATCAAACCTTTTGTACCACTGTCTAAGGGATTGCTTCAAACCATACAAAGACTTCTTTAGTTGGCATACATGATTTTCTTTTCCTTCAGCTAGGAAACCTTCAGGCTGATCCATATAGATTGTCTCTTCTAGATCACCGTGTAAGAAAGCAGTTTTGACATCAAGCCGTTGAAGCTCCAAGTCAAATTGTGCAACCAATGCTAGTAGAACGCGAATTGAGCTATGCTTCACGACTGGAGAGAAAATTTCATTGTAGTCAATTCCTTCCTTCTGACTGAAACCTTTTGCAACCAATCTCGCCTTAAACCTAGCATCTTCCGCTTCAGGAATTCCCTCTTTCTTTCTGTAGATCCACTTGCATCCAACTGTCCTCTTCCCCTTTTGTCTTTTCACTAAGACCCATGTCTGATTCTTCTGAAGTGACTCCATCTCTTATGTCATGGCTAACCGCCATTGTGCAGCATCCTTGCAAGAAGTTGCTTCAATATACGAGGAGGGCTCCAGATCCTTAATCTCTTCTTGTGCAACTACGAACGCATATGCAATCAAGTTTGCTTGATTTATTAGGCGTTCCGGTTCTCGTGTCTGCCTCTTCTCCCTCCCCTTCGCAATTGTGTATGGTTCATTGACAGCAAGTTCTTCAAGATCTACATCTTCCGACTCATCTTTAACCCGAGTCTCTTGATCCTTTTCCTTGGCAAGCACCACCGGAGGCTCCACCTGCTCGTTGTTCTTGATTCCTGAAAACTCCACGGAAACTTTACGGGGATCAAGTATACAGAATTCATCAAAGGTGACATCTCTACTAACTATAAATTTGAGTAAAGATAAACACCAAAGTTTGTACCCTTTTACTCCATCCACATACCCTACGAATATGGCCTTCTTAGCCCTTGGTTCAAGCTTTCCTTTATTAAGGTGATAATAAGCTGGACACCCAAATACTCGTAAGTATGAATAGTTAGAGGGTTCACCCGACCATACCTCATTCGGAGTCTTAAAGTCAATCGCCGATGCTGGAGATCGATTGACAATATGAGCAGCAGTGTGAACTGCTTCAGCCCAAAATACTTTGGACATTTTGGCTTGTATGAGCATACAACGAGCCTTTTCAAGAAGAGTTCTGTTCATTCTCTCGGCAACTCCATTCTGTTGTGGGGTATGCCTGACAGTCCTATGTCTTGAGATCCCATGAACCTTGCATAATTCATTAAACTCTTCATTGCAAAACTCCAAGCCATTGTATGTGCGAAGATACTTGATTTTCCGCTCCATTTGATTTTCAACCAAAACCTTCCACTCTTTAAATGCTTCAAAAGCATCACTTTTTGCCTTCAAAAATACACCCAAACCTTTCGTGAGAAATCATCAATAAAAGTGAGAAGATACCTATTTCCGCCCTTCGATGGAAGTTTAGAGGGACCCCATAAATTTGAATGGATGTAGTCTAGCACTCCTCTTGTCTTGTGTGTGCCAGTGCTGAAGCTGACCTTCTTCTGCTTCCCTAGAACGCAGTGCTCACAAAAGTCAAGTGTGCTGATCTTCTCACCTTCCAAAAGGTTACGATTGCTCGGCATCTCCGGTCCACGTGCGCTCATATGACACAGTCTCATGTGCCATAATCTTGCCTTGTCATCATTAGATAACTGCACTGTAGATGCATTTGCAGAGCCAACAATGGTGCTTCCGGCCAATGTGTAAAGGCCGTTCTCCAGCTTGCCTTTCAGCATGACTAAAGAACCTTTAGTCACCTTCATAGTTCTTGCTTCGCTCATGTACCTGTAGCCTTGTTCATCCAGAGTACCCAAGGAGATCAAATTCTTCTTCAGATCAGGAACATGACGGACTTGTGTAATAGTCCTCACGACTACATCATGGCAGCGAACTCGAACCGAGCCAATGCCAACTATTGCACAAGTTGCATTATTGCCCATTACTACGGTTCCTCCACTTTTCTCATAGCTGCTAAACCAGTCTTTTCGGAACGTCATATGCAGAGTACAAGCAGAGTCTAACACCCATTTGTTTCCATAATTACTATTATTACACGATGTTGTTAGTACATAATCATTATCAAAATCATGTACCTGTTCAACCGTAGATGCACTCGCTTTTTCTTTGGACTTTGACATTGGGCAATCTCGTTCGAAGTGCCCCTTCTTGCCACAACCCCAACACTCTGTATTCTTCTTGTTCACACGAGACTTTGATCTGTACTTTGATTTGCTCTTTCCCTGTTGGCTTGTCCGGCCTCTCTCTAAGAGCCCACTTGCCTGGTCTTCTTTGTCTCCTTCAATGTGCCTCCACATATCACTAGAGTTAAGTGCCTGCCGCACTTACTCAAGCTTGATAGGATCTTTGCTATACATCATTGAATTCTGAATATCACGATATCCTGAAGTCAATGAAAATAGCAAAGCACATGCTAGCGTCTCCTCCTCCCTTTTAATTCCTGCAATCTGTAAGTCCATGACAATTTTATTAAACGTATCTAAATGATCTTGTAACGAAGTACCTAGCCCCATCTTAAATGTTTGAAGACGTCGTTGTAACAACATCCTTGTTGTCACTGATCGGTCTTGGTATAGCCCTTCTAGCTTTTCCCATAACTGTTTGGTCGTCTCTTCGGTACTTGTACTCACTTCACAAAGCACGTTAGGTGCAAGGGATAGTTGGATTGCACTCAATGCATCCCTTTCAATCTTCTCCATGTCGGGAGCTGATATATCCTTAGGATACTTTCCGTCAATAGCATGGATTGAACCTTCCCTCCGTAGTAACGCCATCATCTGGATCTTCCAGATGTTGAAGTTGTTGCGTCCATTGAATCTATCAATTTCAATCTTCATGGAACTCATCTTTGCTTGTTCTTCCTCCTTGGATCGTTATAGAATCATGTCGCTCTGATACCAATTGTTAGCGGAAACGTAAAAGAAAGAACACAAGATTTAACGTGGTTCGGATCAAAATAATCCTACGTCCACTAGAGAACAATTGCCTTACTATTATTTACAAAGGAAGGGGAGATTTCCCAATTATACTTAAGAGAATTTCTCTCTTAACTCTCTACTCACAACAATATATTGTATTGTTTTTGGGATGGTTTCTACAAATGAAAGAGTGCATCTATTTATAGGGGTAAGGAACTCCTCTTGATGTCATTGGTGACATCAAACTACCTCCTCTTGATGTCATGGGTGACATCAAAGGAGGAAGCTTCCTCCTAGCATTCATGCCAACTCTTTCCACCAACTCTTCCAATTGCATGTCATTGTTGACTAAATCTAAACCAACATTTTCAGCATGTCATTGTTGACTAAAACATAAACCAACATTTTCACAGTAATTCCAACTTAAACTTGCAAAGTCACAGCAAAAAATAACGAGTAAAATTAAAAACAATTAATCCACTAATAAGGAACTTACGATGATATCTATTCCACAGCTAGCCAGCGGCAAATTTTTCTTCAGTGACGAATGAAATAGACGAATTAGGGCTGAACTGTTGAGAAATAGCAAAATTAGTAAAGAAGAGCATGCGAAATAAATCAGAAAATTTATGAGAATCGAGCAAAAACCTTGAATTAGGTCTGTGGAACTTGAGCTGTTAGCCGAGCTTAATCAACAAAAAACCTTAACTAATTGGATGGTTCGAATTGTTTGAAGGAGCTGGTTGTTTATGGTGTGAATTAGGGCTCAACTTTTGAAATTTATTTGCTGAGATTTGATGCGTTAATGGAGGTCGGAAGAGGGATTGTCACCGGCGTAGGCGAGGTTTGGCAGAGGCGAGGTTTGGGTGAGAGCTTCTCGATACATTCTGGGCGAGCGTTCGTCTGATATGAGAGAGCAATTGTATAAGCTTTTAGTTTTAATTAATTATAACTAAAGTATTACATAAAGAAATACAGATAAAAAAAGTAAAATATAAATAATTTGGGGATTTGGCGGGTTACACGAAAATTTTGGGGGGAAATAATTAGGAGGGATAATAACCGTTCCCAATGATTTTTCTCCCAGATCCGTTGCAACAGATACGCATATAGGAACGGTTACAAGAAACGTTGCAAAAAAAATCACTATGGGAACGATTTTTACACAAGGGCAACGTTTTTATGACTGAAGTGTGCCAAATGTACCTATGACTTATTGGAACGGTTACAACCGTTGCCATATGGACTCTATAGCAACGGTTGCTGAACCGTTCCAAATAAATCTATTCCCGTAGGCCCATTTTCTGGTAGTGTAAACAGTTACGTGTTTGATAAAAGTATTGGCTGAAAACAAGTTGTTGAAATGTTTGGTAAACGAGTTGCTGAAATATCCTTAAAGTTGTTATCACCATGAAGAAACTTATTACTATAACATTTATTCTAAACTAATATGAATACTAATAATTAATAATTAATATTTTAATTCACTTTCAGTTTAAACTTTAAATTGATCACCTAAGATAATTTCACCCATGTAATTATTTTATTTTTTCTTGAAATTCCAAACTTGTTGCGGAAACATATGAAATAAATATAACATTTACTTAAATAACAAGGGAAATAAATGAACTAACATTTTGGATTAAGCTAAAACTTCAATGCAACCTCCTTAATTTCAATTTATGAGAGGCAACAACAACATTAAACCCAGTATATTCCTACAAGTGGGGTCTGCGAAGACTGGTGTGTATGCAGACCTTACTCCTACCTAGCGAAGGTAGAGAGGTTGTTTCCAATAGACCCTCGACTTAAAAAGAATGAGAATAAGAAGGAGAAGAAGAGGAGGAAGATGATGGAGGAAGAAGAAGAGATGAGGTACTTTCATTTTTAGTATGTTCCAAAATAAATGACACATTTTTAAATTTGAAAATAATTCAATTTTAAACTCTTCATTTTACGTTTTTTACCTTTTATGAGAAGCTTTTATAACCACAAAAATATCATGGCCCCACAAAGCTTTTACCCCTTAACCTTTTAAGGTCACAAGCTTCAAAAGTCTTTTTTTTCTTCTTAATCTCCGTACCGAGTCAAACTACCTCATCTAAATTGAAACGGATGGAGTACTAAATACTAAATAGGAAATACGATAAAATTTATGAGAGGAGTTAGGCTTATTTATATACCTAAAATAAGTCGATCTGAATTGTATGATTATTGATATAAAAAAGAATAATAGTAGTATGAAATGAAAAAAAAAAACAGTTGGATAATACTTTAGGAAATCCAAACACGATGAGTGGCGGCAGACAAAAACTAAAAATGTGAAGCAAAACAACAGTTACCATCTGGAGAAGAACATGAAAGAAAAAGAGTAAAATGAAGAAATACAAGATGGGGGAAGACACGGGAATGGAGAAGAACGGGAAAGAATAGAGTAAAGTTGGGGTTCTGTTGTGAAGGATATTTTTGGAATTATAAAATATTATTAGGGATAAGAGGGTAAAATATATGGTCAAAGATAGGTGGCTTTTAAGCTAAAAATATTAAGTTGGGTTGCCCAACATGTTGTTTTTAGCTTATTTGGGCTTAAAAGCAGTTAGGTTAAAAAGCTATATTTAAAGTTACCAAACATTCAAACAAGCCAAGCTGGTTTGACCAGTTTTTAAGCTAATCCAAACACCCTCTATATAGGCATAAGTCTATTTTCCCAAAGACTTGGCTGACAATTACTCTTGGAGCCTAACGAATGCATTTTGTGGTGGCTGAGTTTTGGAGCAATTTTTTTCTTTCATTTGTGCTTGGCGCCCACGTGTGCAGAATCCAACAAAAGATGCCCTGCTTAATGCTAATTGCCTTATTAGCATTAAAACCACAAGACATGAAAGACTCATTACTCAAAGACGGCGGAGAACACTCAAAACCACAAAAAGAAGGGATCAAAATAGGAGAAAAAGCATATCAGAGAAACAATTAGCATACCACAACCAGTAGCTTTTATGACTGCACTGCTAATCTCGGGAACTTTTGAGAAAATGGAGGCCACAACCTGCAAAATAATGAAACTTTCGCATTAAGAAATTCAGAAAGCATGCAAGCCAGCCCCCCCCCCCCCACAACTATTTTCCTCCATTTTACATGTCGCTATTTGCCCCTAATGAGCACGAAATTTCGGAATGAAACGTTAATTACTCCAACATTCCATGTCACATCCCTTTGGACAAAAGAAGAAAAAAGGAAAGTAGAGTTTCAAAATAAAAATAAAACAAAATATGATTCAAACACTTAAAGATTGCACACTTAAAAGTAAGAAGTGGTCTCAAATTTATATAAAAAAACAATCATAATAAGTTCACAACACTAAGACATTATACAAATTTATTTCTTTTTTCTTTCTCTCATGACTGTCATTAACAATCATTTTTCCTTCATCTTCCTCCTTCTTACCTTTATTTCTTCATTGCAAATTCATGCAAGAGAAAGCCAATTCTTTGACAAAATCTCCAGCAACTACAAAGCTGAAAAAAAGATACAAGTAGTTATTCTCAACACAGAACAAGAACCAAACTTCTTGCCTGTAAATGAAAATAATGGCTATGGTCTATATGGTCATGCGTTTGGTCAACTTTCTTCTTACACCGTCTCTACTAATAATATAGAAAAATCCTACAAAGAAATCAACCCCACCACCACTATAACTCATATTATTCAAAATAGCAAATACCTTCCCAAGAAGTACAACCATGTGGCCTATGTTACTGTCCTAAAGAACGATGACAACAACGATAATAACAATGAAGAGTACAAGAATACTGGTACTAATAATAACATGTACTATATTGGTGACAGTACTTACAATAAAAACTACAATGTGGAGTACTATATTGGTGATAGTACTAATAGTAATAACAACAATAATAAAGAGTATTACAGTGGTGGTAATAGTAACAGCATAAACAACAACAACAACGAGGAGTACTATAATAGAGACAGTATTAGCAACAACAACGACAATGAAGAGGAGTACAAGAATAATGGCAATACTAACAACAAAAAATAATACTATAATGATGAAAATACTAATAACAACAACAACGAGGGGTACTTTAATGGTGGCATAGATCTCATGAGACCCGCCCACTATTACTACGAAAAAAGCCCTGCCCTTTCCTTCGCTACTAGGAAAGTAAGCAACTAACAATAACAATTATGAGGGGTACTTTATTGGTGGCAGTACTTAAAATAACAATAACAACTACTACATCGACAACGAGGAGTATCACAATGGGGTAACACTTACTACGACAACAACAACAAAGAGTACTATAATGGTGTCAGTACTAACAACAACAACGAGGGATACTTCAATGGTGACAGTACTAAAAATAACTACAACAACTACTACCACAATAATAATAAGGAGTATCACAATGGGAACAACACTTACTTCAACAACAACAACAAAGAGGGGTACTTCAATAGTGGCAGTACTAAAAACAATAAGAACTACTACTACAAGAAAAATGAGGAGTATCATAATAGGGATAACACTTACAATAACAACAACAACAACAACAACAACAACAAGGAGTACTATAATGGTGGCAGTACTAACAACATCAACTACAATGGGCACTTCAATGGTGGCAGTTCTAAAAATAACAATAACAACTACTACCACAATAACAACAAGGAGTATTACATTGGGGATAATACTTACTACAACAAAAACAACAACAAAGAGGGGTATTTCAATGGTGGCACTACTAAAAACAACAACTACTACTACAACGAAAATGAGGAGTATCATAATGGGGATAACCTTACTACAACAACAACAAGAATGAGTACTACAATGGTGGCAGTAGTAACAATAACTATAACAACAACGAGGGGTACTTCAATGGCGGCAGTACTAAAAATAACTACAACAACTATTACTACAATGACAATGAGGAGTATCACATTGGGGGTAGCAGTTACTACAATAACAACAATAACAAGGAATACTACAATGGTGGCAGTACTAATAACAATAATGAGGAGTACTTTAACGGTGACAGTACTAAACATAACTACGACAACTACTACCACAACGATAACAAGGAGTATCACAATGGGGAAAGCACTTACTACAACAACAACAACAAACAGGGGTACTTCAATGGTGGCAATACTAAACATAACAACAACAACTACTACTACTACAACAAAAATGAGCAGTATCATAACGGGGGTAACACATACTATAACAACAACAATAAGGAGTACTATAATGGTGGTAGTACTGACAACAACAATAACAACAAGGAGTAATACATTAATGGTGATAGTACTAAAAACAACAACAATAACGAGGGGTACTTTAATGGTGGCAGTACTAACAATAAAAATAATAAGGAGGAGTATCACAATGGGGGTAGCACTTACTAGTACAACAACAACAAAGAGTACCACAATGGTGGCAGTGCTAGTAACAACAACAATAACAACAACAAGGAGTACTATAATGACGACAATACTTAAATCGCTGAATATAAATTTAATGAAAGTCATGTTATAGATATTATATAAATAATTGTGTCTGAACTATTAAAGAAAAAATTTCGAGTTTTTGAAAAAGATGAATTATTACCGATCCTATTTATCTAAATCCTAAAAAGTGAGTGTTATTACATTGATATAATAGTTTAATGCAAGTAATTGACTATATTTTGGAATGAACTTTCTTAACGAGTTTTAATGTTCTGATAAATTTTTCCCAAATTTGTTTTTGGAATTTATAGATAAAGTACGTTCTGAGCTAATAAATATAATTTTTTTTTTTATGTTACTGAACATTTAGTTAAGAATAAAGGTAACACACCTTAATAATCTGATACTAGGTATTTGGGTTTTAGCAATGTCTATATCTGAAAATCAATACTACAAGAATCTCAATGATTAACAACAATTCCAAAATCCCTTCTACTACTAAAAGGAATACAAGCACAAAATAGAGATATCTTTCTGGGATAATTTTATTTCTTCGACAGCTTTATCTGCCTTCTCCTTAAATTACAGTTTTTCTTTCTTAAGACTTTCAAATTCTTTCTTTGAAAATCCTGCATTATTCCACAAGACAATCAACTTCTGAAAGTAACGGTGCACACGATCAATTAAGAATCCAAAAATAGAGAAAACCTCATGAGAGTGGCCTGTAGCAAGTTTGTTCTCCACAAAACTAACATAATTAGTTTACATACTTATATAGCTTGTAAAATACTTGTAAACTGTTTCGAAACTATAAGATATCCCCACTTGAAACCCTACACTACTTCTTCCTTTTTTCATGTAAATATGTGTGACACAATATTAAAGACACAGAGTAATGATAATAATTGTCAGTTGATTGAACATAAGTTATAATGTGAAATTCACACAGTTGCATATTTCTCATATCTATCGTTACAAAATATATTTTCTGGGTGAGCCTTTGGGAAAGGCATACTAAACAGATAATGAGACGTATTGGTAGGGCATAAATACCATGGAGTGTGCGCCCTGACCTTCTGGGTGTTCGCCTAAGCGTAAGCCCCAATGTCCTAGACGTTCATTTAAGTCACCTGAAAGTTTTTCCAAATTTGAGACTAAATTGCTTAACAATTTTTTTTTAAAAAAAACTTAAATATCCAAAAGCTAACTTGTACTAAATTCTCAAACTAAAAATCCCAAAAGTCAATATTTTTTATTTTTTATCCTAATTTCATAATTAATTCTCTTTGTCATATACTGAGTAACAAAAACACTTTAGACCTTTATTTGCGAAATATAAAGTACAAAAAAAATTCATTTATGTAATAACCTGACCGGTCGTTTAGAGCATTTGCGCTTTACTCGGTAGTTTGAGGGCATGAGTAACTCCGTATGATGTATTATGACTTGTGTGAATCATCGGCTTTGGTTTTCAAGTTATTCCTAATTAATTTGGAAGAATGATTCTCAACTAGGAAGCTTTAAGTCGGAAGAGTTGACCAAGTTTGACTTTTGTGAATTTGACCTCGAAATGGAGTTTTGATGGTTCCATTAGGTTTGGATGATAATTTTGGACTCAGTCGTATACCCGAAATTTCATATGGATGTTTCTAGAAATTTTCGGCACAAATTGGCGAAAGTTAAAAATTTCAAGGTTTCGAAAGTTTATAAGTTTGACTGAGAGTTGACTTTGAGGATGTCGAATTCGGATTGTGGTTCCGAGTATTGAAATAGCTTCATTTGGGACTTGTGTGCAAAATTTGGGTTCATTCCGGGTTGATTTGGTATATTTTGACGCGAGTTTTTGAAGTTCAAAGTTCATTGATTTTTGATTTGAGGTGCAATTCGTCATTTTTTTGTTTTTTGATGTGATTTGAAGTTTCGAATAAGTTCGTATCGTGTTTTAAGTATGATTGAATAGGGTCCCAAGGGGCTCAGGAATGTTTTGGATTATTGGTTGAGAAACTAGTTAAATTAAAGATTTGGAGTTCGACCATGATCAATATTGCATCAAGATGACCTATTTTCGGTGTTTTAAGTGCGCAAGCAAGTTCGTAGCTTGTTTTATGATTGAGACGCATATATGATTTGTGTCCCAAAGGTTCCAAAAGGAGTTTTGGGTGCTAAACCGAAAATTCTTTCGTTGCTGATTTTCTTGTGTAAAATAATTACGAAAATATCATTTTTATCCCTTAAATTTTGAGACGTCATTTAAAACTTTAAAACATCATATCTTCCTCATTTTCAAGCAAAATTGGATGATTCAAAAGCCTATCTTGACTAAAATTTCACAAAAAATCCATTGGGGATATCAAAAGTGAATTTCGGGATCGTTTGGCATACAAAACAAGGCACAACATTAGGGAAAAATATTTAATACCAAAGGTTTGTTTATTTGGTCATATTTTGAGTTTGGGAGCTTGAATTTGGGCTATTTTTGAGGTGATTTTCACCATATAAATTGGGATAAGTATTCTCTACAAGGTTTTTGTTATATTTCATTTATATTTCATGAATCTATCTTCTTTTTTGGTAATTGATTTGTGAATTTAAAGAGAAAAATTGTGGGGTTTTTGCCTAAAGTTTCATAATGTCAATTTTTGAGTTTTGAACATCGATTTGAAATTGGATTTAAGTGAAACTAGTATGGTTGGAATCATAATCGAATGGATTTTTGAATTTTATAAGTTTCGTTGGGTTCCGAGTGTGGGCCCTGTTCTTGGCTTTTTGGCCGATCTTGGGAATTTGATTAAGGATTCGATATTTATCATTTGGAATTATTTCTTTGGGAGTTATTGTGATGACCTTTTAAAAAATAAACTGCGTACTAAGGCCTAAAAAACCTCTTTCTGTTTCACCTCCATTTGTGTGTGTAGTCCGGGCGCGTAGCCGGAAAGTCATTATGTAAAACTTTGTGAAAAAGGATGAACTTTAACTTTAAAATGAATTTAAGTTGAATTCGGTCAATATTTTGGGTAAACGGACCCGTGTGATGACCCGACCCATCATCACGAGAGTTACCGTCCCATTATCCCCTCATTTCTGTGTTTCATATTTTTATATCTTTGTTAGAATCTATCGGGTGAATTTGGATCGATTCTGGTTGAAAATAATGCATATAGCCTTTTTGAGTGAAGCTTGTTTCTAAAAAGTCAACCTGAATATGACTATGTGGTTAGAGGATTTGGAATCGAATCTGATGATTCGGTTAGCTTAGGAAGGTGATTTGTGACTTGAATTTGGAGGTCCGGTATAGAAATAGGCTTGAATTGGCTAAGTTGGAATTTTGGCGAAATCCGGTCGATAGGTGAGATTTTGATCTGGTAGTTGGAATGAAATTCCGACAGTTGTAGCAGCTTCGTTCGATAATTTTGGATATGTCTGCAAAGTTTCAGGTCATTCGGACATCGTTTGGTTGAGTTTTTGATAGAATGTAGGTTTCAGAAGTTTTGGTTGAACCTTAGGCTTGAATCCGCCTTGATTTGACGATTTCCGTGTTTAAGGATGTGTTTTTATGATTGGAAAAAGTTAGTATTGTGTTTCGAAGTAGGTCGGTGGTTTTCGTTGGGGTCCCGGGGGCCACGGGGTGAATCCGGAGGTCCAAATAGACCATTTTTGGTTAAGAGAACAGTCAGATTTTGTTGTCATTGTTGTAGGTCCCTTTTGTTCTTTGCGATCGCAAGGGTACTCCTGCGATCGCGTAGAAGGATTTTGGAAGGCATCATTTTTGTTCTTTGTGATTGCAAAGATGGGTATGCGATCGCATAGTTGGACGAGATTGTTATCTGCGATCGCAATCATGATATCGCGATCGCGTAGGGTATTTTGCGGGGCCGGTGAAACTTGTTATATGTGATCGCAGGCTTAAGGATGCGATCGCGTAGCTTCAGTTTTTTGTGCATTGCGATCACAGGTGAGAGGTCGCGATCGCATAGAGGTAATTAAGTGACAAACAGACCTGTTAAGTAACATTTCATCCGTGAGGGTTTTAATTATTTCACCATTATTGGGCAAGTATTGAAGCTAGGGAACGTGGATTAAGAGATTTTCACCTATATTTCGATTGGAGGTAAGTTTTATGGTCTAATTACATGATTTTGTCCTAGAATCTTCATCTATATCACTGAAAATTGGAAGATTTAAGGTGTATCAATGGGGGTTTTTGCTCTGAGCCTGGGTTATAAAAAATCACTGATTTGAATGGGCAAACGGAGTCCGATTTTAATAAAATTTATATCTAAGGACTCGTGTGAGATAAGGATTCTGAAAATGTAACTTTTGTATTTTTTTTAGAAGCGGGCACGGGGGTCGGGTTTTGGAAACTTCATGAATTTTGGTGTAATTTGAGTTATTTCGATTGGGTTATGTTCCTTTAGCCTATTTTGATGTATTCTTATTGGTTTTGATCAGATTTGGCATCCGAAGAGGTCGATTTGCGAGGCAAGCGCAAGGCGAGCTAGAACTTTTGCCGGTTCGAGGTGAGTGGTAGCAATGAATGATATATTGAGGGTTTGAAACCCCGTATTTGCACTATACAGTGCTATGTTGAGATGAAACATGTGTCACACGACGGGCGTGGTGGTATTGTGACTGGGGATTTGGACTTGGTCCTTCCTGATTGATAATTTGCAGTGCATATTGACTGAGACCGAGCTTATACCTGTATAATTGGGCTAGTTACCATGTTTGGGGCCTTGTGCCTGATCTGTAGAATATTAGGGAAGCCTGTAGAGCTAAGTGACCTCTATACCATGTTAAACACATAATCTCAGCCGTATTCATTACTGTATAGCCTGACATAAACCAGTACTAGATGTATACTCTAAGTGAGAATACCTAATGAATACCACGTTCTAGTTGAGTGGGCCCGAGAGGCCGAGTCTATATTAACTGAGAGGGGTCGAGAACCCATTGTGAGGTATTGATATATATACCGGGTCGGGCTGCACGCCACAGCAGTATATACATATACATGTATTGGAACGGACTACACGCCGCAGTATTATATATATGATATATAAATATATGGATCGGACTGCACGCCGCAGTAATATATATGTGGATCGGACTGCACGCCACAGTATTATAGCGCTTGGGCTGAAGGAGCCCCTCCGGAGTCTGCACACCCCCAGTGAGCGCAGTTATATATTATTGGATTGGGCTGCGCGCCACAGTAGTATATCTATTATATTGGATTGGGTTGCACGCCGCAACACTATATATATTGGATCGGGCTGCACGTTGCAGCAGTTGCACACCGCAACAGTATGAGTGAGGATCGGGCTGCACGCCGCAGCAGGGTTAGATCTAGGGGTGGGCATATATCGGGTAAAACCGATAACCCGAACCGTTAATTCTTTATTGGGTTATCGGTATTGGGTTATTGGGGTAACGGTTCGGTAATGGGGTAAACAATTTTTTTTATTGGGTTAACGGTTCGGTCTCGGTTTATATTTTTGTTATCGGGTAAAAACCGATAACCCAATAAGAATATAGTAATTTACGAATTTACCCTTATATACTAGGGTTCCCTTTTATTTTAATAGCTTACTCATTCTCTGTTAAGTGTTAATGTGTTATACTGTTATTATCAGTAGGGGTGGGCAGCCTCCGCCTCAAACTTGTATCTCGCAGCCTCCGCCTCAAACTTGTATCGAATCAAACTTCGAACATAATTGGCACTCTCGCAGCCTCCGCCTCACTCCAGTCGCCAGTCGGCTCTTCCAGTTCACTCCAAGAAGGCAAGAACAAACTCATTTATGTTCCCTCCAGTCGCCAGTCGCCTCGCAGCCTCCGCCTCGCCAGTCGCCATTCTCTGTTAGTTTAGTACTTTAGTTAGGTTTCAGTTCCAGTCGGCTAGTTACTCTTTTTCTGTCATTTCTTGTTAGGTGCTTCATATAAGAAACGCAGGAAAGTGAACTAACAGAAATCAAAGCAATGCTAATGCCTTAAAATGATTTCAGGCGAAGACTTGAAAACACTCAAAAAATTGTAGAACCTGTTCCTGTAGTTGGATTTTTCGCAGGTATTTTTAACGCACTTTTGTACCTGATTTCAACAGTTGCGTCATTTAACATTGTTGATGTAAAATTTGACATTATCCTTCCTAACAAATTTTTTCTTTGATGTGCAGAAAAACTTATTGAACTACTTATTGGAGCCCAGACTAGATATACGTCTTCAGCAGCTGTCCCTTCAAATACGTTCCTGAATCGCATCGTGTTCAATCGCATCGTGTAAGTTTGGCTCAAGATTTTTGTTTGCTTCTTGTTAATTGTTGTGTTTGCCTCTGTTTGCTTCTATTTTTGTTTTCTATTAGAGGAGTAGCAATTTTCTTATATTCATTTTGAGATTTGGTTTCTCGCAATCTCACAGTGACACAAAAATATGGCCGAAAATATGATGATTGATAAGGTGATTGGTGAAAGTGGTGCTTCTAATTCAAATGCGACATCACAGTCTCAATCAGTTCAATCGACAACAAAGAGACAAAGAAAAAAGAGGTCTATTGCATGGGAACATTTTGACCAAATTATTGATCCGGAAGGAAATCAAAAAGGTGTCTGTAAATATTGCAAAAAAGAATATTTTGCTGATTCGAAAGATAATGGTACGAAATCACTCCTTACACATATGCCTAATTGTCCAAAAATGCCTTTAAGTGTTGCTAAAAATCAATCTAAATTAGGCTTTAAACCTATTCCGAGGGGTAACAAGGGTGATGTAGCTGTTGTTCCATGGAAATTTGATCAAGAACAATGTAGGAATGCTTTGTGTCGTATGGTGATTGTTGATGAACTTCCTTTCAGCTTTGTTGAAAAGGAAGGTTTTGTGAATTTTATGAAAGTTGCTCAACCTTTTTTTCGAATTCCTTCACGTAGAACTGTGACTCGAGATTGTTTTGATCTTTTCAATGAGGAAAAACGTAACTTAGTGAAGCTTTTTAAAGACCAGAGAGTTTGCCTTACCACTGATACTTGGACTTCCTTGCAACGAATAAATTATATGTGTATTACTGTTCATTGGATTGATAGTGAATGGAAAATGCATAAAAGAATTATCAACTTTTGTCCAATTTCTAGTCATAGGGGTGAAGATATGGCAAATAATATTGTTAATTGTTTGAAAGAGTGGGAGTTACAAAAGATTTTCACTATCACAGTTGATAATGCCAGTTCAAATGATGTGACGGTGAAGGAGCTTTCTAAGAAGTTAACTAAATGGGGGACCAATTCCATGAATGGTAAGCACCTTCACGTAAGGTGTATGGCTCATATTATGAATCTTGTTGTTCAGGATGGTATAAAAGAATCAAGTGTGTCTATTGAACGTATTAGGCAAGCAGTGAGATATATTAGGCAATCTCCTGCTAGGTGGAAAAAGTTTCAGGAATGTTGTGATGAAGGAAATCTAGTTAGGAAAGCTTTATGTTTGGATGTTCCTACAAGGTGGAATTCTACATATTTGATGTTAAATAGGGCTATTGAATATGAGACTGCAATTTTAGACTATGCTGATCATGATATTGGCTTGTCACATCATCTTGAGTTTGTTGATATTGTGGATGGAAGTCCTGCAGGTACACTTTTGAGTAGTGATTGGGAGGATGTAAAGAAATTGACAAAATTTCTTGAAATCTTTTATAAGATTACTATAAAGGTATCCGGCTCACTTTATGTTACATCAAATCATCATTTTCTTGAAATTTGTCAAGTTGCTTGTTTACTTGAAACAATTGATATTAAATAAAGATGTTCTTTTGGGTTCAATGGCAAAGAAGATGAAGGAGAAATTTGATAAGTATTGGGGTGATCCAGAAAAAATGAACAAAATGATTTTCATTTCATGTGTTTTGGATCCTCGATACAAGTTTGATTCTTTTAGTTTTGCACTTGCGAAGATGTTCGAAGAGAAAGGGCCAATTATTGCGAAGGGAGTGCATACATACATGACTTCATTGTTTGAAGAGTATGTAAAGTCTCATTCAAAAGATAATGATTGTCATCCTTCTTCATGTTTATCTAACTCTTCATTGGACACAATGGAAGCATCAATTGGATCTTTTGGTTCTTTCTTTGAAGAATTACAAAGACATAAAGATGAGATTGGAAGTTCAGATTCTAAATCAGAATTAGAAAAATATCTTACAGAAGAAGTTGAAAATAAAATAGCAGACGGTAATATATTGCTTTGGTGGAAAGTAAACTCACCTAGATTTCCTATTCTTGCTGAGATGGCTCGGGATGTGTTATCTATTCCAATTTCAAGTGTTGCATCTGAATGTGCATTTAGCACGGGAAGGCGTATTCTTGATTCATTTAGGAGTTCATTGACTCCTAAATTGGTGGAAGTTCTAGTGTGCCTTCAAGATTGGCTTCGAAGTGAGCCATTACCAGTAAGTGTTGAGGAAGATTTAGATGTTCTCGAGAAATTAGAACAAGGTAACAATATTTTAATTTGTTTGATTGTATATTATTTTTATAAATAGTTTATTTAATATTATTGTTGTTTGACTTGTTAATATATATTCTCATAGATTTTGCCAATCTTGGAAACGAACCATGCGACGATGATGTGTAGAATCTTTGATAGTTGTAAGTTAAACTTTGGTAAGTTAATTATTCAACTTATATCACACATTGTATGATTACAAATATTACTTGACGTAATATATTTTATTTTTATGTTTAATAGGTATAACCATGCCTCGACTTTGTTGTCTCAAAGCTATTTCACATTTGTGGAGTCACTATGCAATGAATGAAGAAGGTGATGATGGCTGGTGGAAGCTTTAAAATTGTCACTGTGTCGTTATTTCACTGTGTTGTTATTTCAGCTGGTGTTGAAGCTTTAAAATTGTCACTGTGTCGTTATTTCACTGCTATGTCGTTTCTCCTCTGTTACAAACTCGAGCATCCTGCCATCCAGAGTGACCAGTTTTACCAGGCAGAGAAGCCATTGGGTACATTTGCTCGGCAGAGAAGCCAGTTTTACCAGGCAGAGAAGTTTACCAGGCAGAGAAGCCATTGGTTCTTTTTCCCTGTAAAGTAAATGTACTGGAGCCTATGGTACAAGTAAATGTACTGGAATTGCTTTCTGAGGGACTTACCTCCATGAGGGACTTGATGACTCGGTAATAAATTTTCGTTCTGAAGGCTCTGTACTTCTGTAGGTTAAATCTTTTACTGTGCACCCTAATATGTTGTTTTAGCTCAACATTGTTATGCAATTTGCTTTCTGTATTTTTTGGCTCCAGATATATCTTTACCGTTCATTGTTTGCAAATGTTCATATGTTTGTACTTCTCAATTTTTTTATATCTGGTTCCCTTGGTTCTAAGTTTTTCTTTCACTCCCACTTTCTTGTTTTAGATTTTTATCTAATTGCATGTGATACTGTTGGATTGCAGTATAATGACTCAGTTAGCTTATTTATTAGTCAAAGTTATATTGCTATTGTTGGAATGACATTATCTGTGTAAATCAGTCAGCTGCAACTCAAATTAATCCCTTAGCTCACAGCATAATTAAAGTTATGCATCTTCCTCTCAAACTTCATCTGCATGTTCACAAAATGTAATGTATTTTAAAAAGAAACTCCCAGCTCACTATAGGAAACTACATCAGCAAGTACACAATTGATATATTTGATTCTTAGATAGACGGACAGGCAAATTGTCATTGACCGTGCACATTTCAGTTTAATTGTAGTTTTATCTTATCGGGTAAACCGATAACCGAACCGATAAGGATCAATAACCGATAAGTCGATAACCGATAACTAATATCTTATCGGTTTGGTTATCGGGTTATGATATTTGTAAACCGATAACCGATAGGCAAAACCGATAATTTCCAAAACCGAACCGAACCGACCGATGCCCACCCCTAGTTAGATCAGTGTTGGATCAGTGTGAGACAGTAGTGGAATGGAACCGGACTTACCATTTTAGAGATGATTTACCTGTACAGTTATTCTTAGAACTGTATAGTGTTAATACATATGTTCTTACTTTCAGTTATTATTTAGTGATTACTACTCACTGAGTTGGAGTACTCACTCTACTCCCTGCACCTTGTGTGCAGATATAGGGATCCAGGAGGGTACCTAAGCTTTACACTGCTGCTTCTATTACCAACTGAGGAGACATCGAGGTAGCTGCCGGCATCCGCAGGACCCGATCTCTCTCTCAATCTATTTTATCTCTCGGTTTCCTATTTAGTTATTAGTTGTATAGGATTTACTCTTCTGTTAGAGGCTCAAACTTGTGACACCGAATTTATTGGGCCGTATTACTGTTATTCTATTTCCGCATTTTTGTTATTATTATAAAAACAGGCTAGTTAACTTTAAATGGAACAATGTTATTTAATAATTAGAACGGGTTATCTGGAAAATGGTCGGGCTTGCCTAGCAATGTGTTGGGCGCCATCACGATCGGGGTTTGGGTCATGACAGGGTTGTATCAGAGCGTAGGTTATTAGGTCTCGCAAGTCCTGAGCCGGTTTAGCAGTGTCTCGCGGATCGGTATGGAGACGTCTGTATTTATCCTCGGGAGGCTGTAGAACCTTTTAGGAAAGCTTCAAATTCTTGAAATTCTTGTCGTGCGACTTTGTTGATCTGAAACTGAACTTTGATATTCTATTTTCTCGCAGATGGCGAGGACTCGTGCTACAGGACGAGGCGAATTACCACCATTGCCACCTGCTAGAGGTCGTGGATGCGGGCGTGGTCGTGGTAGGGGTAGAGCAGCTGGGGCAGTGCCAGTTGACCCGCTAGCTGTCCCCATTCCAGATCAGCCTCCAGTTGCAGAAGTCCCAGCAGCACCTGTTCAGGCACCAGTTGTGCTTATTCTGATTTCGGGTCTACAGGAGACCCTAGCTCAGATATTGACAATTTGCACTAGCCCGGCTCAGGCAGTTTCAGCCTCCATTATAGCAGATACATCCCAGACCGGGGGTGGTCATCAGACCCCCACAGCTCGCACTCCAGAGCAGGTAGTGCAAGGTCTTCAGACACATGAGGCACTACCAGTCCAGCCGGTGGCTCCGGCTCAGCCTGTTGTTCAGATTTAGGGAGACAGGGTCCCAGTGATTCCTGACGACAAGCAGTGTCGTCTTGAAAGGTTTAGCAAACTTTCTCCTCCTATATTCAGTGGTACTCCGGGCGAGGACGCCCAAGGCTTTCTCGACAAGTGCCGTCGGATGCTCCGTACAGCAGGGATTCTTGAGTCGAGTTGTGTATCCTTTACTACTTTCCAGATTCTGGGAGCAGCCTACACTTGGTGGGAAGCTTATGAGCGTCGTAGGCCGGCAGGTGTGACACCATTGACATTGTAGGAGTTCTCCACTATTTTCCTGGAGAAGTGGATACTCCGATCTCAGAGGGAGGCATTACGCAGGCAGTTCGGGTGGCTCCGCCACGGGGATATTACAGTGTCAGATTATGAGGTTAGATATATAGAGTTAGCCATATATGCACCATAGATGGTTCCCACTGATCGGGAGAGGATCGGGCGCTTTGTGGATGGACTTATTTATCCTATTCGTATTTTGATGACCCGAGAAAGGGTCCTGAGTCATTCATTTGAGGATGTTGTTGATATAGCTCGTGACATTAAGACAGACCGTCACCGAGAGCGAGAGGAGAGGGAGGCCAAAAGGCATCGGGGATCAGGTAGTTCTAGTGGTGCTCAGTCTAGAGGCCATAGTCAGCAGATCTGAGGTCGCTCTTTTAGCTCTTCACAGCCATCCCACTCAGAGTATCGTGGGTCATCTTCTCAGGGTTCTCACCAGGGCCAGCCATCTCTCAACGCCCTACCAGCACAGAGTTCATCTCAGGATCCATCTGTTCAGGGCTTTTCCCGACCTAGTTCTTCTGTTGGACACTTCGGTTCGAGGGGTTCCCTTCATTCCTAGCCCCCAGCACCTGGGAGTTTCTTTGAGTGTGGGAAGTTTGGGCATATCTGGAGAGAGTGTCCCCGTCTTGTATCCAGGCCATATCAGCAGAGGGGATAGCCCTCATCTTCTGGTCCATCTACTTCAGCACCCGCCCCACCAGCTAGGGGTAAGGGTCAGACAGCCAGAGGGCGACCCCTCAAGGGGAGGCCGATCAGGTGGTCAGGCTCGCTGCTATGCTCTTCAGGGTTGTTCTGATGCAGTCACTTCTGATGCTGTTATTACAGGTATTATTTCAGTCTGCTACAGAGATGCCTCAGTTTTGTTCGATCCCGATTCCAATTATTCTTATGTATCTTCATATTTTTCTCCTCATTTGGGCACGACCCGAGGGTGTCTTGCATTGTCCGTGCATGTATCTACCCTGGTGGGCGATGCCTTTATTGTGGACCATGTGTACCGGTCCTATCTTGTCACTATTGTGGGTCTGGAGCCCAAGTAGAACTGTTGTTATTGAGCATGATCGATTTTGATATCATCTTGGGCATGGACTGGCTATCTGCGTGTCACGCTGTTCTAGACTGTCATGCCAAGACAGTCACATTAGCTATGCCGAGTATTCCGAGGATCGAGTGGCGAGGCATGACTGATTATGTACCCAGCAGGGTAATATCTTTCCTCAAGGCCCAACGAATGGTTGGGAAGGGATGTCTTTCATATTTTGCACTTGTGGGGGACTTTGAAGCTGAGACTCCCAGTATTGATTATGTTCCCGTTGTGCGAGATTTTCCTGATGTGTTTCCTCAAACTTGTCGGGCATGCCACCGCATAAGGAGAATTGACTTTGGGATTGGCTTGGTGCCGGGTACTCAGCCTATTTCTATTCCTCTTTATCATATGGCACTAGCTGAGTTGAAAGAATTGAAGGGGAAGCTCCAGGAACTCCTAGATAAGGCGTTCACTCGGCCGAGTGTGTCACCGTGGGGTGCACCGGTCTGGTTTGTTAAGAAGAAGGATGGCTCAATGAGGATGTGTATTGAGTATAGGCAGCTGAGCAAAGTAATAGTGAAGAACAAGTATCCCTGCCTCGCATTCATGATTTATTTGACCAACAAGGAGCGAGGTGTTCTCCAAGATTGATCTTCGTTCGGGCTATCACTAGTTGAAGATCAGGGATTCAAATATTATGAAGACTACTTTCTGGACTTGATATGGGCACTATGAGTTTCTGGTAATGTCTTTTGGGCTGACCAATGCCCCAGCCGCGTTCATGCATTTGATGAACAGTGTGTTCCACCCATATTTGGACTCCTTCGTGGTCGTGTTCATAGATGATATCTTGGTGTACTCCCGTAGACAGGAGGAGCATGCTCAGCACATGAGAGTTGTATTACAGAGGTTGTGGGAGGAGAAGTTGTATATCAAGTTCTCCAAGTGTGAGTTCTAGCTCGAGTCCATGGCTTTCTTGGGGAACGTGGTGTCCAATAATGGTATTCAAATGGATCCGAAGAAGATAGAGGCGGTGCAGAGTTGGCCTAGACCGACCTCAGCTACTGAGATTCGTAGTTTCCTGGGATTGGTAAGGTATTATCGCTGGTTTGTTCAGGGATTCTCTTCTGACTCAGAAGGGTGCTCCATTTGTGTGGTCCGAGGAGTGTGAGGAGAGCTTTCAGAAGCTCAAGACAGCATTAACCACGGCGCAGTCTTGATATTGCCGTCAGCTTCAGATTCTTATACTGTGTATTGTGATGCCTCGAGAGTTGGCATTGGATGTGTGTTGATGCAGGAAGGTAGAGTTATTGCTTATGATTCTTGCCAGTTGAAGCCTCATGAGAAGAACTACCATGTGCACAATTTGGAGTTAGCAGCCATAGTTCACGCTCTGAAGATTTGGAGACATTACTTATATGGTGTTTCTTGTAGGGTATATACCGATCATCGTAGCCTTCAGCATCTGTTCAAATAGAAGGACCTTAATTTGAGACAGCGGAGGTGGCTTGAGTTGCTCAAGGATTATGACATTACTATTCTGTATCATCCGGGAAAGGCCAATGTAGTGGCCGATGCTTTGAGCCGAAAGGCAGTTAGTATGGGCAGCTTGGCGTATATTCTAATTGGGGAGAGACCATTTGCATATGATGTTCAGGCGTTGGCCAATCGGCTAGTGAGGTTGGATATTTCAGAGCCCGGTCGGGTGATGGCTTGCGTGGTATCTCGGTCTTCCTCATATGACCATATTCGAGAGCGCCAGTATGACGATCCACACTTACTTGTCCTTAAGGACAGAGTTCAGCATGATGATGCTAGAGATGTCACTATTGATAGTGATAATGTGTTGCGGATGCGGGGCCGGATATGCGTGCCTAATGTTGATGGCCTTCGTGAGTTGATATTGGAGGAGGCCCATAGCTCACGGTATTCTATCCATCTAGGTGCCGTGAAGATGT
Organism: Nicotiana noctiflora; assembly: GCA_032618575.1. Taxonomy (NCBI): domain Eukaryota; kingdom Viridiplantae; phylum Streptophyta; class Magnoliopsida; order Solanales; family Solanaceae; genus Nicotiana; species Nicotiana noctiflora. The sequence continues at coordinate 117,873 of JASVEL010007203.1, forward strand.
ACCGGGACTTGAAACAGCATTATTGGTGGAGAAAGATGAAGCTGGATATTGTGAGTTACGTAGCGCGGTGCCTCAACTATCAGCAGGTCAAGTATGAGCATCAGAGGCCTGGTGGCATATTTCAGCGTATTGATATTCCCGAGTGGAAGTGGGAAAGGATCACTATGGACTTTGTTAGTGCACTCCCTCGAACAGCGAGGCAGTTTGATTGAGTTTGGGCGATTGTGGATAGGCTGACCAAGTTAGGTCACTTCATTCCTGTGTGTACTACATACTCCTCGGAGCGGTTAGCTGAGATATTCATTCGTCAGATTGTGAGATTGCATGGAGTCCCAGTTTCTATCATTTCAGACAGAGGTACTCAATTTACTTTGCAGTTCTGGAGGGCATTTCGGTGTGAGTTGGGCTCACATATAGAGCGGAGTACTGCATTTAGTCATCGGACGGATGGGCAGTCCGAGCATACTATTCAGATCTTGGAGGATATGTTGTGCGCTTGTGTTATTGACTTTGGTGGTTCATGGGCTGATTATTTGCCTCTCGCAGAATTTGCCTATAACAATAGCTACCAATCTAGCATTCAGATGGCACCGTATGAGGCTTTGTATGGGAGACGGTGTAGATCTCCAGTTGGTTGGTTCGAGCGAGGCTAGGTTATTGGGGACAGAGTTGGTCCAGGATGCTTTGGACAAGGTGAAGGTGATTCAGGAGAGACTTCGCATAGCCCAGTCGCGCCAGAAGAGTTATGCGGACCGGAAGGTTTGGGATGTGTCTTATTCCGTGGGTGAGAAGGTCTTACAGAAGGTTTCGCCTATGAAAGGCGTCATCATATTTGGGAAGAAAGGAAAGCTCGATTCGAGATTTATTGGCCCTTTTGAGATTCTCAGGAGGATTGGAGAGGTGGCCTATATTCTTGCTTTTCCACCCAGTCTATCGGGAGTTCATCTAGTGTTTCACGTATCTATGCTCCGAAAATATGTTGGCGACCCATCGCATGTGTTGGATTTCAGTACTATTCAGCTTGATGATGACTTGACCTATGATGTGGAGCCTATAGCTATATTTGGTCGTCAGGTGAGGAGATTGAGATCCAAGGACATTGCATCTGTGAAGGTTCAGTGGAGAGGTCGGCCCGTGGAGGAGGCCACTTGGGAGATCGAGTAGGAGATGCGGAGCAGATATCCTCGCTTATTTGAGTCTCCAGGTATGCTTCTTGATCCGCTCGAGGATGAGCATTTGCTTAAGTTGGGGAGAATGTGACGACCCGGCCCGTCATCATGAGAGTTACCGTCGCGTTATCCCCTCATTTATGTGTTTCATGTTTTTATATCTGTGTTAGAGTCTATCGGGTGAATTTGGATCGATTCTAGTTGAAAATAAGGCATATAGCCTTTTTGAGTGAAGCTTGTTTATGAAAAGTCAACCTGAAGTTGACTATGTGGTTAGATGGTCCGGAATCGAATTCTGATGATTCGGTTAGCTTCGGGAGGTGATTTGTGACTTAGGAGAGCGATCGGAATTGAATTTGGAGGTCCGGTGTAGAAATAGGCTTGAATTGGCTAAGTTGGAGTTTTCGCGAAATCCGATCGATAGGTAAGATTTTGATCCGGGAGTCAAAATGGAATTTTGACACTTGCAGTAGCTTCGTTAGGTGATTTTGGATATGTCTGCGAAGTTTCAGCTCATTCGGACATCGTTTGGTCAGGTTTTTGATAGAATGTAGGTTTCGGAAGTTTTGGTTGAAACTTAGGCTTGAATCCACCTTGATTTGATGATTTCCGTGTTTAATGATGTGTTTTTATGAGTATACCAACCGGAAAAACTCCACGAGAAGAAGAACCATTCATTGCTCAGTTGTTAAGAGAATAGAATAGAATGCCGGATTTGATGGAAAACGATAAAGCTCGTCGCAAAAGAGAAAAAACTTTGAGTTCACAAAAAAACAAGAGCTCCAAAATCTCACAAGTAAACAGTAGAATGTCAAGAATCGGATATCCCAAACTGTCTTTATGGGCAACATAATTGATTTCGGAAAAACCGATGGATGTCATTAACTGCACATCCATTTGTAAAAAAATGGTTCAACTCTACCAAAATGGGTACCGCCACGATTAGCATCACAAATTGTCCGCCCGATCACGACCGCCATCCCACCAACCAAAGAGAAACAAAGAGTCTTATCGATAAGGGCGGAATGAGCCCTACACCATTGAAATTTCGAGTAAACCGTGTGTATCGTACTCGCATAACTGTATACAAATTACCTCCATTCACCGACGACGCTCGTATACATAATAAGAGGATCGGTCTATCGCCATACAAAAAAAAAGGAAAGAGGGTGTCACGGCCTCAACACGAGCAATCGTCACCCGCTCCTCGCCTAAAAACCATCTACTTTACGATCGCCATAGTCTGCTCATCAAGCTCCACTTCGAGATGACCCTGATAAGCGGGGGGACTAGTTGTACGGGTCAAAATTCAAACATATAATAATCGGCAGTATGTGCGGTTAAAAAAAGGGCACAACCTCCCTTAACAAAAGTCATTTGAATTCCCGATTAAGATTATCAGGGAGATTATGGCATGTTCGCTTTTGTCAAAGACAGTCTATTAACGTGGGCCATACCACTAATATTCGTGGGGTATGGTTTTTCTCTATAAATACCAAGACGAAAGAGAAAGATGGGGTTCTTCTCCTTCCCCATGGGGGCTCTAAAATACACAGAGCAGAACAAGGAGGGAGGATCCAAAAATAAACAGAAAAAAAAATGGTAGATCCAAAAGAATATGATTGTAAGACTTTGAACCTCTCTACGGGGAGACAGATTACCGTATTATCGTCAATAAAGATCACCTCATTTTCTGTCATTAGAAGAATTATCTTTCATTATCTTTTCCATTGCTAGATTCTTGATTTATTACGACTTGATATAATTGGCACTCAACCTACATATATTGTTTTATATTCATAAAGTAATCGATAATTTTTGAGTCAAGTAAGTACAATCGACAAAAAAAAAGTAGTGTTATGAAATAATAAAAATAGAAGAAAGTATTGCAGAGCAAAGTAGAGAGAGAGGAAATTCTTATTGAATTTTGGAATGAATTACAACGGAATAGAACCCTCTATTTATAGGGAGAGTTTGACTTAGCCATCAAGTAATAAACCCTAGAATCTATCTAAATATGGACATTCACCATCAATAGAATTCTATTTATAACACTCCACCTTGAATGTTTATTCAACAGATAATATGCCTCGTTAAAACCTTAACTAAAATAAAATCTAATGAGAAAAAAATTCTAGAGAAGGAAAAAGAGTGCACATGTCTAACATATGCTTTTTGGTTGTCTCGTTAAAAACCTTGCAGCGAAAACCCAGTGGGACAAAATCTTGTAAGGAAAAAAGAGTACAACGCGTATTAACTCCCCCTGATGAGAGCATCAATTCATCTCTTTAAGAATTTGCATTCACTTGCCTCCTTTATTACGATCATTTTGATCATTGATCTGTCTATACGCTTTAAGCGTACCATAGACTTTGTCCTTATAAGGACTTAATAGGAGCATTTGCATTGAGAATATAGTTACTTTCTTTGGGTTAGCAAATGCGTCTGGTATGCTTTGCAATATACTGCAGATGAATTATCCTTTTATGAACTTCAAGTTCATATTATCTTATTGAGGATCTAGATGTTGAAATGATAATTCATTCCTCATAACTTTTTTTCAACTGTTTTTCATGTCTCCCCTCATGTTAGAAAAACTAACTTGTTTCCTCAACTTTGAGAACTCATCTTTGTGCTTTATGGTGTTAATCAAAATATTCACCGCACATTAATAATAATAATAATAATAATAATAAGATGGAATTTTTTGGTTCCTGACCATGAACCATTTATGAGGGAAGAAAATAATATACTTTCGTATATAACGTATATCAAGCTGATATACAAAACTTTATTCTCATAAGCAATTGTTTAGCTATTAAGTGGAAGCACTCAATAAATTATTTTGCTAAACCAACTGTGATGTAAACCAACTTATCAAGTTGAACTATCTTGAATAAAAAATCTGGAAATTATGCTCTAAATTATTTAGCAAGTTACCTCGCAAACACCATGTTCCGGGTTAATAATAATCGTGCATGCAAGCATCTCATAGATACATCTTATGTGGTATACATGGCAAGTGAATGAGCCCATATTCACCTTTGATATTTTCAGCATTCATGGGATTCAATCTCAATTTTAGTTGGTTCATTAAATAATGAGAACAAACAGAATTCGTAAAGAACTTTTTAGTTCTTTAATATTTACCGATGTGAGTTCTCTTTTATTTTTGCACATCATTACTTAAACTGATATGGGTAAACCAATATCATTATTTTGTAATTCTCCTGGAATTTGATACACTCTTTCAATTTAACTGTCAGCTACTTAGCTTCACATAAAAAATTTGTGGATCTTTCTCATGGAAATTTTCAATTCCGTAGTGGGATCAATTAAAGTGCATCATTAGTTTCAGCTTTCATCATCTAGGTGCTCACAACCTAATACTGACTTTATTCAAGCTACAACAACATGTCCTTTGAAAGCCAACTTAGTCAATTACTTAATTTGGTATTTGAACTTATCCCAATTGCACATATCAGGTTTCTTAAATTGCATTCCAGCAATATATTCATATTACATTTGAAATATAAAACTGAGTAAATAGAATCCACCATCTAGAAAGAGAAAAAATCAAATCTACAAACAGATAAATTAGTATAATCCTTGCACAATATTTGTCCATCTATTCCTTGTTCTTTTTCTAATACTCCATCCGTTCAAATAGAATGAACCTTTTACTATTTGAGGAGTCAAACAAGGTTTTTTCTACCATGTATTTTGCAATTAGTATTTAAATATTTTGAATTTTTATCTATTGTGACTTATGGAACTTTTTATGTAGTTTCTAAATATGTAAAAAAATTTCAAAAACTTAAAAAATCTATGCCAAATCCAGGCCAAAAATTAGTTAATTTGACCCTTGTACTCCAAAAACGTTCAAAGAAATTGAAACAGCGGGAGTAGCTATTTCTAATAAAGCTTAGAAAAGACACTGCTGAAACATATAACCACTGATGATCAACCAGTAGTAACAAGAAAGATGCTAAGTTTGGTTTTTAACAGAACTATTAGTGTGGCGCTATACTTTAGGTGAAAGGTTAAAGAATCTATGCAAAGCACTATAATCCTTAATTCTATATACGCCTCCATTTCAAGTTATGTGATGTAGTTTGATTGGACACAGAGTTTAAGAAAGAAAACAAAACTTTTGGAGCTTGCGGTCTTAAATTGCATGAGATTTTGTTGCTATAAAAGCACGCCGTTAGGGGTAAAATGAAAAGTTTAAAATTACTTTCTTTTCAAATTCAGAATGGTGTCATTTCCAAAAACTTTTTGGAAAGGACTAATAAAGAGATGGTGCTACATAAAATGTGCTGGCTGGAGTAATTACTTAGGTCAAAGCATAAAGTTAAACTGCCATTCATAAAATTAAGTTAAATAAGTCAGAAAGAGTCATTCCTTCAGGGACACCCAACAAATTTAAAAAAGAAAAAGAGGACTGGATTTGCCCTTGCGCAAAGATGATACACACAACTCAGTTTCAGAAAGAATCTGAAACTAATACATTAGAAGCCATAAACGGTTAAGAAATAAGCCTACTAACTTTCATTATGTAAAAGGTCTAACACACAATAAATGAGCAGTAATATAGAAGTTTACTATAAATCTGAATACAAATTAAATGCATGAAGATTGATTTTGTGGGGAAAAAAAGACAAGTAATACAGCCATGAGGAAGAGAAGCACAAGAAAAGCCTGCTTGAAAAAATGAATGTCAAGTCAATTGATCTTAAAAAAAGTTAAAACGTGCTGCTTAAACTAAGAAATACATCGAACATATAACAGGTAATGCATGATTGCTATGTTATACATGACTGGTCCAGAGGAAAACGTACAACAACTACTACTATAAGCCACAGTTCCAAAAAAGTTGGGATCCATAAACAAATTTGGAAAATAAATGTTCAGAGAGACAAGTGTCCTTACCTTTGCTAATTCTCTTACTCCTTCAGCATATTGTTCTTTCTGTAGCAATGCAAGACCTAGCATGTAGTGCGCCTGTCAAATCATTATTATCTTTAGAGAGCTCAGAATTTCTAGTTCCACAAGTTTAGAAAGGCTAAAAGTTTCAGAGAATTAACAAGAGATTTGAAACAATTTAAACATGATTCCAATTAGGGTTCTATCGACACTCTAACAAGCTGAATTTAATTTCTAAAATTCTGAACTTACAGGTGCCTCAATTTGTACACTTAATTTACAAATGAACAATTCTCAAAATTAATAATGATAATAATAATAGTTCTAGTGAATATTTTCCAGTATTTTTTTGACAAATGACAAGAAACGCTCATTACAAGCAGCTTATGCTCAAGATGAGTGATATACTTTCAAGGTTTTGCACCTCCCAAATACAAAGAAGAGTTTAAAGCAATAGCTTAGAAAAACTAATCACCAATCTTTATTTTCAAGATATTGAGCCCTTTAAATAGGCCTTACAATGAGTAAAATTGATAAGATTAAGGAAAACTAATCCTAATTAAACTAGAATAAGAATAAGGCTAAGAAAGCATATCCTAACTAAAATAGGAAAAAGAATTCTAATTATCTATTAAGAATGGGATACCTACTAACAATTCTAGTTTGACTAGAACTACAAATATAATCCTAGTAAAATAGGAATTAAATTACTAGGAAACAAGAAGTAACAAATCCTAATCTTTAAGGAAAAGAAATCCTAATCTTGGATTGATTCATCGCATCTTGAATTTCTTGAATTTTTAGCATTCTTGATCTTTGCATCATTGAGACGTCCTACAAAAAAACTCTTTTCCCTTTCCTTTTCTATTTCAGTAAAGTAGCCGCATGATTCAAACTAGTTATTGTAATCTTCACAGATTAGCAAAAATGGGAAAAGGAAATACGGATGTTGATGGGGAGATTAGATGAAATCATTAAAACACCAATGTGATTCACAAATAGTACAAGTAGTTAGACCTTAACAGAAGTGTGATCGAGCGGAATAGCCTCCCTACAATCTTCCTCTACTCTGGTCCACTCGCTATAAACCAAAAATGACGATGACAAATGAACATTCATAAGAAATCACAAAAAACCAAAATAATATAATGTTGTGAGCACGTACTTGCGTTTCCGATGGCAGAAAGCACGATTGGTCCAATATATGGGAACATTAGGGCACAATGTAATAGCCTATAAAATCCATTCAGAAATTTAGAAATAAATGGATGAAAAATAAGATTCAAAATCCAAAAAGGAATAGAGCTCTCTCACCTCGGTGTAGGCATCGATGGCAGCGGCAAATCGATTTTTCTGGAAATAATTATTGCCATCTTGCTTCAGTTGTTCCGCTTGTTTGGCCGCCGCAGAGGGAGCCACTATTGGTGAAATTTCTCCACTCGGAACCCTATCTTTCTTTTTTAGGACAAAATTCTCTGGAGATATGGACTACTTTTTGTTAATGTAATCACGAATGGATTATAGATATGATATTGAAATTGAAATGAGAAGAAGGAAGCGTTGTTTTTGGGAGGGAAAATGAGCAAGGGGCTTTATGGTGAAAACGACATGAGAATCCGTTCCCTCGTGAAGCTTCAGGAACATTCCATAATTAATTTGACTATTTGGGAGCTTTCATACCATCACCTATCGTATAGCCGTTCTAGCCTATTCTGCCGGTTAATCCAATTTTGAAACTGCCCACGCTTAGGGAAAGTAGAAACCGAAAATTCAAATATTTGGTATTCCATATTGTGATATTTAATATGGTATTTAGTTTAAATTTAAAAAAAAAAATATTGGTAAGAGTATTACATATTATGATGGGTTTTTAATGTCTCTGCCTTATGTTTTGATGATTTAATAAACTTACTGTCAATAGGGGTTTTCATAAAAACCCGAAAAACCAAACCAAATCGAAATTCAAACCAAACCGCCAAAAAAAACCAATACTTTTTGGTTTGGTTTGGTTTTGGTTATAAATTTTAAAAACTAATCAAATTTTATTTGGTTTTGGTTTTAATCAGAAAAAAACCGAACCAAAGCGACAATAGGAGTAACTATTTTAAATTTATTATTACACCTATATATATGTATATTATTATACAAAGATTTCAAAATTTTCATGGTAAATGTTAATAGTTTGTACTTTTAATATAGTTATTTACCTTTACATTCTAGTTTGATTGGTAGTTTTCTTTTATTTAGTGTAAGAATTCATTTCGTGTTAAAAATAATATATTTTTAATTGAGTCCTTAAATTATTTATTAATATTTAATTCAATTATCATCAATATATCTTGGTAAATAATATATTTCTCAAAGCGCAATTGATTTGATAGTGTTACATTGAAAATGTGGACGCAGTAATATGTTTTGGTAGTGTATATTTTATATTTAAGAAAAAACTGATAAATAACCGAAAATCCGACATAAGACGAATCGAGAAAAACTGACTTAATTGGTTTGGTTTGGTTTCTAATATTTAAAAACTCAACTTACTTGGTTTGGTTTCTTTTTAGGGAAAAACTATCCAAACAGAACCATGAACACATCTAACTGTCAAGAACAAGATAGGGAACCTGACACATTTGGTACACATTGTTAATTGAGGGATTCCAACCAGAATTACATCTAATGTGGAGTGCTACAAGTGTAGAAAATAGAGAAACAATATAGGGACCCGATCCCTTGTGTTTCCCTGACAGCAGTACGAAATTCAATTGTGCACAACTAGAAAGTGACTGCCACAAAAATAGTGCGTACAGTGCAAATTTTGCAGTCACTTAGTGTTTACATCATTTAGTAGTGTCATTAAAGGTGTATTAACAAGAGTATTACAACAAAATACCATTTGAACTCTTGAGAATTCACTTCAAGCATTCAAGCCTTCAGAGACAGCAAATTCAATTCTCAAAGGCCTCAAAAACAAAGTTAAAAGCTACTATGGACCAGATCCTAAATCTAGTATTTTGTTGTCCTTAGTTTAGTTGTAACTTTATAATTGTTCTTCATTGTAATTCCTAAATTGCTTAGTTAGAAGCATTGCTTTGGAACCCTTTTGTAAAACCATAAACCCTTTGTGGTTGTGTCGTGACTAGAGTTAATTGACTTGAAGTCTTTGTAATTGGTGTATTGCAAAGTGGCTTGTAATATGTGTATTACGATTTAGTGAGGGATTAAGAATTTAATTTCTAGATTGCATAGGTTGTAATCTAAAAGTTATTCATAGTGAAGTTAAAATCCTATCAGTGTAGGTCGTGGTTTTTATCCCTTTGAGCGAGAATTTTTCCATGTAAAAATCCCTATCTTATTTACTTACTGTTTTATTAGTATTCTCAATGGAAACTCATAGAGGATTTGGTACTCTATTGTTTGGTAGACTCATATGTATCATAGCAGATTCCTCCTATCAGGCTAGCACCTAGGAGTGATCCTTATGGTTGCTCCACCCAGGTTCAATATGCAATACTATGGGTGGTGGAAGATAAGAATGCATGATTTTATCATGGCGGAAGATTCTGAGTTATGGGATGTCATATGTGATGATCCTTACATCCCAACAAAGAATGACAGATACCTTCTATTGACAATGCCAAAGACCAAAAAAGAATACGCTGATGCAGGTAGGAAAGCTGTAGAGAAAACATTTTGTGTCAAGAAAATTTTAGTGTATAGAATAGGACCCGATGAATACAATAGAATCTCTGTTTGTGAAACTGCCAAAGAGATATGGGAAGCTTTGCAAACATCACATGAGGAAACCACTCAAATAAAGCAATCTAAGATTAATATGCTCACTACTGAGTATGAACTATTTAGGATGAAGGACAATGAATCTATTCAAGATATGCACACAATATTCACCTCCATCATAAATGAGTTACACTCACTTGGTGAAATCATTCCCAGGATCAAGATATTGAGGAAGATTCTTGGTATCTTGCCATGTTCTTGGGAAAGCAATGTGAATGCTATTACTGAAGCAAAGGACCTGTATGAGCTAATTATAGACGAGTTGGTTACAAATTTAAATACCTATGAGATAAATAGAAAGATAGACAGCAAAAAAGAGAACCAAAGAAAGAAAAGAACCTAGCACTCAAAGCTTAAAGCAACGACTCAAGTGAGGAGGACAATGACATGGCTTACTTAACAAAAAAGATTTCAGAAGATGGTCAAAAGAAATGGAGGAATACTGAAAAGGGGAAACTCCAGCAAACCAAAGAACTATGATCTCCGCCACAAGTGTGGAAAGCTAGGGCACTTCATAAAAGACTGTCCTCTCATGAAGAAAGAACACTACAAATACAACCCTGAGAAAGAAGCAAAGAGGAACCCAGTTCCTCACAAATACTTCAAGAGGAAGAGAACTGCTGACAATGTAGTGAAATAGGCTCTTGCAACATGGGGAGACTCCTCTAGTGAGTCTAAAGATGAAACTGATACAGGTGACAACTCCATGATGGTAGTTAAAAGTGAGGAAAATGAATATGATTCAATATTAGCTTTGATGGCATAATGAGATGATGATTAAGACGATGACAACAATGAGTTACATTTTAGGGATATTCAGAGAAATCTGAAATCATACTCTCCTAAGAAACTCATGTCTTTAGGTAGTGTATTGATTGATGCCTATCATAGTCATGTAGATGATAAGGAAGCCTTTGACCTTAGAGCTAGGATAAGCTGAACAAACTAGAGATGATTTGGTAGTGTGTCTAGTTGATCTAAAGGAAACTATAGGTGATTTGGAGAAAGAAAAAACTATTTTAACTGAAAAAATTGCTAACATAGAACATGAAATAGATGACTTAGTCGTTGTAGTCGTTGACTACAAGGAAACCATTGAGAATTTCAGTAAAGAAAAAGGGCCCTTAGTAAAGAGAGTGACTGAAATTGAGGAAAAGAGAGATGATCACTTGGCAGTGATTGCAAACCTGAGGGAAATCATAGAGGGACTAGGAACTGAGTCTAGACCTGAAAATTCTGGAAAAGGAAAAGAGATAGACAGTGAGGCACACATTAAGCTTGAAAATGAGTTGAAGGATATGAAAACTAGCCTATGTGTCAAAACTGAGAAAAACAAGCATCTCCAAACTAAACCGGAAAGAGTGAAAAATGATCTTCAAAAGTCCTTCAAGTGGGCCTATTCCTCAGAAGATATCATTGTCATGTATGTCAATAATGGTGGAAATAGGTAGGGAATAGGGTTTCAAAGTGAGAAACCCCCTTACAACTCTCATAGCAAGTATGTTACTGTAACGGATGATTAGTTGTGTACCCACTATGTGAACAATGGGCATTTCAAGGAAAATTGACAAGCCAGTGTCCAGTTTGTTCAAAAAAAAACAAAGTGTTTGCTAAAAATATGACTACTAAAAGAGGACCAGGTGCCACCCATAAAAAATGCACGTCACCTACATGGACTAAGAGATTTCCTTGTACAGGGAACAATGAAAGGAAGCAGTCAACAATGGTTCATGGATAGTGGATGCTCAAAGCACGTGACTGGGAACACCATGGACTTCTTTTCACTAAAATACCTACAATGAGGGAGTGTAACCTTTGGTAGTGGGAAAAGGGGTACATTCTCAGAGTTGGAGAAGTCAGAAAATCACTCACTCACTCAATTGAGAATGTGTATTATGTTAATGGCCTTAAGTACAGTCTCTTGAGTATTTCTTAGATCTGTGATAAGGGAAACAAGGTGGAGTTCTTTTCCAAGATATGCACAGTTACTAATTTGGTAACTGGTGAAGTGGTACTTATGGCCAAAAGATACAAGAACGTCTATATTGCTGATTTCTAGTTTATATAAAGTAGTAATATGAGTTGCTTGAAAGTTGTTGATGATGATGTTGTACTACGGTATAGAAGACTGGGGCACGCAAGCTTCTCTCTTTTGAATAAATTGATTCATAAGGACCTTTTCATGGTCTGTCAATGTCAAAATTCAAAGAACATAAAGTCTGTGATGCTTGTGCTAGAGGAAAGCATGTGAAGTCCTCGTTCAAGCCCAAAAAAGGATGGCAGCACCTCAAAGCCACTTGATCTTCTTCATATGGATCTGTGTGGCCCTATGAGAGTGCAAAGTAGGGGAGGAAAAAGATACGTCTTTGTGATAGTGGATGACTACTCCAGATTCACATGGACTTTGTTTTTTAGAACAAAAGATGAAACCTTTGAGGTGTTTGTGGCCTTTTTGAAGAAAATCTAGGTGAAGATAGAGTCTAGAGTTGTATGTATTAGAACAGATCATGGGACAAAATTTAACAATGCCAAATTTGATGAGTTCTATAATGAAAATAACATCACCCATAATTTCCCAGCTCCAAGAACTCCTCAGCAAAATGGAGTTGTGGAAAGGAAGAATAGAACTCTCGAAGAAATGGCAAGAACAATGTTGATCGATAGTAGGATTGCAAAGAACTTCTGGGTTAAAGCTGTCAACACTGTTTGCTATTTGGTGAACAAGTGCATGATCAAATCTCTCCTTAAAAACCCCCTATGAGTTGTTGAATGGAACTAGTTCCAGGTGAAGTCATCGACATGACAAATGGAAAGGCAGACATGATGAGCCAAGTGGAGACAATGTTGCCTCTTCCTTAAGGGAACTAGGTACCTCAATTACAACCACTAAAGCTGAAGAACGAGTGGTTGATTTAGTGTAAGGTACTCCACAAGTACCTAATAGAAGAACACAATGGAACCCGTTAGATATACCCAGCTTCTCTGTAAATGAACCTCAAATGCCCAACTGAAAAAACAAAAGCTCTCATCCTCCTGACAACATAATTACCCCTCTAGATTCTGGAGTGCCAACCAGATCAAAAGCCACGAATTCACTTGCCTTCTCAACTTTTCTTTCCTAAAAAGAACCCAAAAATATCAAGGAAGCCCTTAAAGATGCAGACTGGATTACAACCATGCAAGATGAGCCGCATCAGTTCGAAAGAAACAATGTATGGCACCTGGTACCTAGACCCTCAGATCGAACCATTATAGGAACCAAGTGGATATTCAGGAATAAGCTTTATGAACATGAAAACTCTACAAGGAACAGGGCTAGGCTGGTAGTTCAAGTTACAATCAAGAGGAAGGAATTAATTATGATGAGACGTTTGCTCCGGTTGTTCGCATGGAAGCTATTAGAATCCTAATCGCTTTTGCATCTCATATCAAATTCACTCTGTTCCAAATGTATGTCAAAAGTGCATTTCTGAATGGACTGTTGATACCCAAATTTCCCCATAATATTTTCAAAACTACGCTTTGGTATCAATTAATATTTTTCGTACAACTTCTACATTTTAAAAACATTTTAATTAATTTATCCCATCATTTATTTTATAAAACAATCACTGATTGCATCAGAATTTGTTTTATAACAATTTTTGCAGCTTAATTTTATCATTTTTCATTTATACTAAGTTTCAATTATTGTACAAATAACTACATTTGTATTTTTAGGATGCAATAGTAATTACTTTACAATTATAGCCTATGCATGTATTATTATATTATTTTATCAGAAAATAGCCTTTTATATTTTTATAATATTAAATAATTATTTTAAAATACTTCCAAGCATGAAAATCATTTTTACAACATATTAATTATTTTTAAAAATTGTTTTATCAATTAAATGGGTATTTAACAAATACCCCTCTTATTTTGGATTTAGCCTAATTACCTAGCCCAAATTTCAACCCCAATTCAATTAAACCAGGCACATAGTCTATCCAACCCAAACCCCTTATCTACCCGACCCAGTTATTGTTAGATCCTGACTATTGATCATTTTGATCGATGGTCCAGATCTCCCCTTACCTAAATTAAACTAACCTATACCCGTCAAACGCTAATCATTTTACCACTCTTCCCCTTTGTCATCTATTCCTCTCATCTCTCAAATGCTCTCGACCTAAACCCTAATCTCCAAACGTCGTCATTTACCTACTACTCTCCTATGGTGGTTATTCACCACCTTAGGCCTCTAATGGACTCTTGTTTGCTATGGCATCTCCATTTTTTGGATCCACGAAGAGATCATCAAGGGACCTAGGCGGTCTGTTTATACCTTGGATTTTCTTGATCGCTTTAGGCTATTTAACTTGATCTTGAGTAAGATCTTTCTTATTTTTGTCTTGGATCCGTGGTTTCCTTAAGTCTGTGCATGTCTCTGTTGCTTTTCATAGAAAACCCTAAATTTTTATCCTTTGATCTTCTCAAATCTGTCTAGATCTGAGATGAATCGAGTCCGTTCCACATGTTTTCACGAAAGTCTTATGGTTTTTAATCGATTCTCCATCTTTTCCAAAAAACTAGGGTTTATTAAACTCACTATTTTAAAGACTTTCTGGTTTTTGAGTGTTTAATCGTTGTTCTTAAGTGTTATTGATTGATTCGTGTTAATATTGTTTGGACCCCGGTCGATTTATGCTAAATACCTAATTTCTCATATTTTTTCTTCGATTTTGAATCTTTCCGTGTTACAGGCTACATTGTTTGATCTGAGTTTTGACTTTCATGGTTTCCTTAGTATTTTGTGACTTCTACCCTAGTTCATCTCTACTAGGGTTTCTAAGTTGATCTCTTGGCTCATTGAAGTTTTGTCAGCCTACTCATCTATTTGTGGAAAAATGATATTTTCCCTCCCTTTAAATCAGTATTATTTTGAATTTCGATTTACTGATTTGTTTGGTCAAAATGATTAATGACATGCCGATTTTTTATTTATTTCTTTGTTTACTACTCTAATTATTTTTATTACCTTATTGTCTATAACGTTATTGATTCTTCATGATTACTTCCTTAATTAAACTTCTATTTGTTTACCTCTTTACTTAGGTCTGATTTAATTTTCTTTCCTTAAGTGACTTTTGTCCTTTAACCGTTGGGTATTTGTCCTTAATTGAAGGAAGACTGTGCTAATTTCATGTGTGATTGATTTTGTAATTTCCCTGATTGCTGAATTATGATTTGTTTACCTTGTTCTTCTCCCCTCCTAAACTGCTATATATACTCTACTTTACTCTCAGTTCAAGAAATGAACAGCTGGTTGAAATAAATTACTCTAATACTCTCAAAATCTCTCTTTCTATTCTTCTCTATTACTTGCACTTCTCGCTGACCTAGCCGGCTGTAAGCCAAGGCTAGCTATTTGCACTATCTCTGCTTTATACTCTGTATTTTCTCCTTAATTAGTATATCCTAATTCAATTCAAATCCCGAAACTATGTGTTCCTTTGTTTTTTCAGTCCATTAGTTATGACTTTCAATCGTGTTTATTGCATATTGTCATGTTGCTCAATGTGTAACCAGTATGCCTAGATCATACTGCCTAACTACTATCTCACACAGCATGTTCGAGTTTGTTATTGTGACGACCCGGCCCGTCGTCACGGGAATTACCACCCCGTTATGTTGTAATTACATAATTCATGCTTTTATATAAGTGTTAGAGTCTATCGAGGGAGTTAGGAGTGAAATTAAATTGGAAATGAGGCATATAGCCTTTTTGGAGGAAGCTTGAATAAGGAAAGTCAACCCGGAGTTGACTATTTGGTTAGAGGGCTCTGAATCGGATTCTGATGATTCGGTTAGTTCCGGAAGGTGATTTGTGACTTAGGGGAGCGATCGGAATTGAATTTGGAGGCCCGGTGTAGAAATAGGCTTGAATTGGCTAAGGTTGAATTTTGGCGAAATCCGAACGGTAGGTGAGATTTTGATCCGGGAGTCGGAATGGAATTCCGACAGGTTGCAGTAGCTCCGTTAGGTGATTTTGGATGTGCCTGCAAAATTTCAGGTCATTCGGACGTCGTTTGGTCGGGTTTTTCATCAAATGTGTAATTCGGAAAGTTTTAAGAAATTTAGGCTCGAATCCGTGTGTAATTGGTGATTTTGATGTTTAGGATGGTGTTTTTATGATTGGAACAAGTTCGTATCGTGTTTTGGGGTATGTTGGTGGTTTTCGTTGGGGTCCCGGGGGCCTCGGGGTGAATCCGGACCATCATCCGGCACTTTGGAACAAGGAATGGTCTGCTGTAAATTGCAGACCACTGGGCACCAGTTAAGCCTTCGCGTTCGCGAGGGCTAGGCCCGCGTTCGCGTAGGCTGAGGGAAAATGGTCATCGCGTTCGCGAGGGCACTGCCGCGTTCGCGTAGGCTGGGGCCAGTTGGCCATCGCGTTCGCGAGGTAACATGCCGCGTTCGCGAAGGAGAAGGTTGGAACGCATCGCGTTCGCGTGGGTGAAGGACGCGGACGCGTAAGAGGAAAAGACGAAGCATCGCGTTCGCGTGGTATGGGACGCGAACGCGTAGAGGAAAAAAATCCGGGCTAGGAAGATTGGTCTTCGCGAACGCGTGACTTTACGTCGCGTTCGCGATGAAGGAACGGAGCAAGGCATCGCGTTCGCGTGGAGACCATCGCGAACGCGTAGGGTAAAATCGTCTGGCAGTGAATTAAAATCACAGAACAGAGGGCTCTCGGGTTCATTAACCCAAAACGCCATTTTTGAGTTCTAGAGAGAGAAACTCACGGGAATTGCTGGTAATTCATCGGGGATTCGTCGGAGGTAAGTTTTGTGGCTTAATTACATCATTTTAACATGAAATCCTTGGTTAAATCCCTGTAAATGGAAGATTTAAGGTGGGTTTGAGCCCTAGGCCTAAATTAAAGAAAAACACTGATTTGAGTGGGCAAATGGAGTCCGATTTTGGTAAATTTTATATGCCTAGACTCGTATCGAGACGAGGATTCCGAATATGTGATTTTTGTAATTTTTCGACAAGTGTACCAAAAGCCGGGTTTTGACAACTTGTGGGTTTTGATATAAATTGGGTTATTTCGAATGAATTTCGTGAAATTAGCGTATATTGATGCATTCTCTATGACTTTGAGCAGATTTGGCATCCGAGGAGATTGATTTGCGAGGCAAGCGCAAGGCGGATTGAAGCTTCTACCGGTTCGAGGTGAGTGGTAGTAGTAAACAATGCACTGAGGGTTTGAAACCCCGTACTAGCACTTCACAGTGCTATATTGAGATGAGACACGCGTTCTATGACGGCGTGGTGACATTGTGATTGGGGGTTCCGACTTAGTCCTTCCCGGCTAATAGAATACTGTGTTGTATGACTGTTACTGAGACTATAACTGTGCAATTGGGCTGATAGCCATGTTTGGGGCCTTGTGCCGATCTGTAGAGCATAAGGAAACCTATAGAGCTAGGTGACCTTTACATCGTGTTGGAAATATACACTCAGCCATAGCTCTAGCTGCATAGCATAATATGAGCCTGTACTAGATGTGTACATCGAGAGAGATTATCTAGGGTGGAATTCCCTGTTCTAGCTGAGTGGGCCTGAATGGCCAAGTTTATACCGATCGAGATGAGATAGGGTCGAGGACCCACTAGGAGATGTTATATCGGGCCCGAAAGGCCAAGTCTATATTAATCGAGACAGGGTCCAAGGACCCATCGTGATATATTATATCGGGCCCGAGAGGCCAAGTACATACCGACGGGATAGGGTCGAGGACCCATTACGAGGTATTATGCATATAGATACCTATTTTGGACCGGACCGCACGCCGCAGAATACGCATGTGATATACATGTAATATACATGCGGGACGGACCGCCGCCGCAGTATTATTGCGCTCGGGCCGTAGGAGCCCCTCGGAGTCCGAGTCCGCACACATTCCAGGCGAGCGCCGGTATATTATGGGATCGGCCGCACGCCGCAGCGAGATATATGTCGGATCGGACCGCACGCCGCAGCTGATATACGCGTGGACCTGGCTGCAAGCCACAGCACCATAGCGCTGGGGCCTGGGAGCCCCTCCGAAGTCCGTATACACCCCCGCGCGAGCGCCGTCGACGTCAAATGGAGCGGGCTGCGCGCCGCAACGGGATATGTATTGGAGCGGGCCGCACGCCGTAGCATTATACTTAATCATATCCTACTATTTACTTAGATACTTATACATTATAGACATAAGTATGTGCCTTTATATGTTGAGACGGCCGTACACCGTAGGGGTACGAGCGAGGGTTTGTTCAGTGTGGAGATCTTGTAGAGATAAACGTAGATCGGAGGTTAAAGTACTACTATAGTGATGACGTACTTGTGAAGATTGCCTTAGAACTGCTAAGTGATAGCACAGGAGTTCTTACTTTCAGTTATTATTTATTATTGTTACTCACTGAGTTGAAATATACTCACCCCACTCCCCTGCACTTTTTGGTGCAGATCCACAGGTGCCCGAGAGCAGTTGAGACATTTTAGCTGCTGATCCATATCTACTTTTGCGGAGATTACGAGGTAGCTGCCACCGTCCGCAGAGCTTGTTTTCTCCTTCTTTATCATCTTGTTGATTTCCTATTTGTCTAGACTTGGTTGTATTAGGATGCTATTCCTGTAGAGGCTCAGTCTCGTGACACCACGATATGTTTGGGACCGTATCTTTGTATGTTTTGACGTTTCGGTTTTCACCTGATATGACTAACTACCGTTTAAGTTTAATTTATTTAATAATTGGCTGGTTAAGAGGATATTATGGTCGGGCTTGCCTAGCATTGTGTTGGGCGCCATCACGACCAGGGTTTGGGTCGTGACAAGTTGGTATCAGAGCCTAGGTTAATAGGTCTCGCGAGTCATGAGCCGGTTGGTAGAGTCTCGTGGATCGGTGCGGGGACGCCTGTACTTATCCTCGGGAGGCCTGCAAACCTTTTTAGGAAAAGTTTCAATTCTTGGAATTCTTGTCGTGCGATTACTTTTGACTTGAACTGAACTTTGACATTCTATTCTCTCGCAGATGGCGAGAACTCGATCATCCGGACGTGGGGGACGACCACCACTACCACCTACTAGAGGCCGTGGACGCGGTCGCGGTCGTGGCGGAGTTAGGGCAGCTGAGGCAGTGCCAGCTGACCCACAGCCCCCAGTTGCAAAGGTGCCAGCAGCACCAGATCAGGCACCAGCTGTGCCCATTGTTATTCCGGGTCTACAGGAGACCCCGGCTCAGATACTAGCAGTCTGCACTGGCCTAGCACAGGCGGTTTTAGTTACTACTGCAGCAGCTGCATCGGGGATCGGGGGTGGTCATCAGACCCCCACAGCACGCACTCCAGAGCCAGCAGTGCAGGGCATGCAGATACCAAAGTCTCCTCCAATTCAGCCTGTGGTTGCGGTTCAGCCAGCAGATCAGATTCAGGGGGACATGGTCCCAACTATGACGGACGATGAGCAGCGTCGTCTCGAGAGGTTTACCAGGTTATCTCCTCCGGTGTTCACTGGTGCTCCGGGCGAGGACGCCCAAGGTTTTCTGGACAAGTGCCGTAGATTCTCCGAACGACAGGGATCTTGGAGTCTAGTGGTGTATCCTTCACTACCTTTCAGTTTCAGGGGCCAGCCTTCGCTTAGTGGGAGGCTTATGAGCGCCGCAGGCCAGCAGGGGTCTGCTTCAATGAATTGGACCTAGTTCTCGGATATATTTATGAGAGAGTTTGTCCCCTAGAGTCTTAGGGAAGCATGGAGCACAAAGTTTGAGCATTTGCGCTAGGGTGCTATGATCGTTTCAGAGTATACCATCTTTTATACTAGTTCGTGAGAGAGTTCGTAGGTTTATTGAGTGTCTTATTCCACCAAAATATAGCATGGATCAAGAAATAGAGATGAACATTCCTTATCAGCAGGTAGTGAGCATTTCTAGGAGGATTGAGGGTATGCTTGCCAGGGAGCTAGGGGAGAAGGAGGCCAAGAGGTCTCAGGAGTCGGTTCACTACTCTGGTGCCCATACCCCATCAACAGGTCATTATGGTAGAGGTTATTCGGGTTGCCCTGTACATTTAGCTCTTCTAGCAGCCGGCAGTGCTCTAGCTCTACCTACACCTCAAGAGCCTTACTATGTACCTCTAGTTTCTAGCGTGCCTCCTATGCGGGGTACTTTTAGGGGTCAGTCTAGCAGA
Organism: Nicotiana noctiflora; assembly: GCA_032618575.1. Classification (NCBI taxonomy): domain Eukaryota; kingdom Viridiplantae; phylum Streptophyta; class Magnoliopsida; order Solanales; family Solanaceae; genus Nicotiana; species Nicotiana noctiflora. The sequence continues at coordinate 137,986 of JASVEL010007203.1, forward strand.
CTTAGTCCTAGGCAGCCACAACCATCATGTCCTCCTAGAGCTTGTTTCGAGTGTGGCGATATACGCCATATGGTTGACTTGGCAAGGGTGCATCTTCACAAACTGCTCAGCCACAATGTGCTCCTTAGAGTTCTCAGGCCATGATCACAGTTCTAGCTGCTACCCCACCTGGCTAGGGGTGGATGTTGGGGAGATAGAGGTCACCCACGAGAGAGGGGCCGCGCCAGATATTATTGTGTTCCTGCTTGTACTGAGGCGGATGCCTCCAACTCCATCATCACAAGTATTATACTAGTTTATCACAGAGAGGCATCAGTTCTATTCGATCCAGTCTCTACTTATTCTTATGTGTCTTTTTACTTTGCTCCGCATTTGGGTATGCCTCTAGATTCTTTGAGTGGCCCTATCTATATTTCTACTCATGTGGGGTCGATACTATTATTGTGGACCGTGTGTACTTATCGTGTGTAGTGAGTATTTGGGGATTATAGACTAGAGTTGATGTCTTGCTGCTTAGTATGGTTGATTTAAACATGATCATAGGTATGGATTTGTTGTCTCCATGTCATGCTATTTCGGATAGTCACGCTAAGACTGTGACATTTCTGATGTCGGGGTTGCCATTGATTGAGTGGCAAAGTTCTCTAGACCCTGCTCCCAGTATATTGATATCCTTCCTCAAGGCCCAACGAATAGTTGGGAAGGGATGTCTATCTTATTTAGCATTTGTGCGGGAGGTCGAGGCCCAGACTCCCAGTATTGATTCTGTTCCCATCGTGCGAGACTTTCCCGATGTGTTTCCCTCAGACCTGCCAGGCATGCCGCCGGACAGGGATATTGATTTTGGGATCGATTTGGTGCCAGGCACTCAGCCTATTTCTATTCCTCCGTATCGTATGGCACCAGCTGAGTTGAAGGAATTGAAGGAGCAGCTCCAAGAACTCCTAGATAAGGGGTTCATTCGGCCGAGTGTGTCGCCGTGGGGTGCACCTGTCCTGTTTGTTAAGAAGAAGGACGGATCTATGAGGACGTGTATTGACTATCGGCAGCTAAACAAAGTAAAAGTGAAGAATAAGTATCCTCTTCCTCGTATTGATGATTTATTTGATCAGCTCCAGTGGGCTAGGGTGTTCTCGAAGATTGATCTTCGTTCAGGCTACCATCAGCCGAAGATTAGAGAGTCCGACATTATGAAGACTGCATTCCGGACCATATATGGTCACTATGAGTTCCTCGTGATGTCTTTTGGGCTAACCAACGCCCAAGCAGCATTTATGCATCTGATGAACAGTGTATTCAGGCCGTATCTTGATTCATTTGTGATCGTATTCATCGATGACATACTTGTCTACTCTCGTAGCCAGGAGGAGCATGCTCGGCACTTGAGCATTGTATTGCAGAGATTGAGAGAGGAGAAGTCGTATGCCAAGTTCTCCAAATGTGAGTTCTGGCTTGAGTCCGTGGCATTCTTAGGGCACGCGGTGTCCCGTGATGGTATTCAGTAGATCCGAGAAAGGTCGAGGCAAAGCAGTAGTTGGCCCGTACCGACCTCGGCCATCGAGATCCGTAGCTTTCGGGATTGGCGAGGTATTATCGTCGATTCGTTCGTGGTTCTCTTCTATTGCTTCACCCTTGACTAGATTGACTCGGAACGGTGTTCCTTTCTTATGGTCCGAGGAGTGCGAGGAGAGCTTTCGAAGCTCAAGACAAGCACCGACCACAGCGACTCGCTCTTGATTCTACCGACGCCTTCGTGTTCTTATATCGTATATTGCGATGCCTCGAGAGTGGGCATTGGTCGTGTGTTGATGCAGGAGGTAGGGTCATCGCTTATGCCTCTCGTCAGTTGAAGCCCACGAGAAGAACTACCCTTGTTCATGATTTGGAGCTAGCGGCCATAGTTCATGCCTTCAAGATCTGGAGGCATTACCTGTATGGTGTCTCATGCGAGGTGTTCACGGATCATCGCAGCCTTCAGCACTTATTCGGACAGAAGGACCTTAATTTGAGACAGCGGAGGTGGTCGGAGTTGCTTAAGGACTATGATATCACTATTTTGTATCATCCGGGAAGGCCAATGTGGTGGCCGATGCCTTGAGTCGGAAGGCGGTTAGCATGGGCACTTAGCTTTCATCCCAGTTGGGGAGAGGCCATTTGCTTATGATGTTCAGGCCCTAGCCAATCGGCTAGCGAGATTAGATATTTCGGAGCCGAGTCGAGTGTTGGCTTGTATTGCTTCTCGATCTTCCTTATATGATCGCATCGGAGAGCGACCAGCATGATGACCCACATTTGCTTGTCCTTAGCGACGCAGTGCATCATAACGATGCCGTGGATGCGACTATCGACAAGCTGATGGTGTTTCGAGCGATGCAGGCCGTATACGTGTGCCCAATGTCGATGGCTTGCGGGAGTTGATACTGGAGGAGGCCCACCGCTCGCGGTACTCTATTCACCTGTGCGCCGCAAAGATGTACCAAGACTTGAGACAAAACTACTCGTGGAGGAGAATGAAGATGGATATTGTTAGGCAGGTAGCTAAGTGCCTCAATTGCCAGCAGGTCAAATATTGAGCATCAGAGACCGGGCGGTGTTCTTCACCGTATGGTTATTCCCGAGTGGAAATGGGAGAGGATCACCATGGATTTTGTTATCGGGCTCCCCCGGACAGCGAGGAAGTTTGATTTCGTATGGGTGATTGTTGATCGGCCGACTAAGTCCGCACATTTCATCCCGGTTAGTACTACTTACTCATCGGACCGGTTGGCAGTGATCTTTATTCGGGAGATTGTCAGGTTGCATGGGGTCCCAGTGTCTATTATATCTGACAGAGGCACTCAGTTCACTTCCCAGTTTTGGAGAGCATTTCAGCAAGAGATGGGTACGAGGGTTGAGTTGAGTACAGCATTTCACCCCCGGACAGACGGGCAGTCTGAGCGTACTATTCAGATCCTGGAGGATATGTTGCGGGCACGTGTGATTGATTTTGGTGGTTCGTGGGATGAATTCTTACCACTTGCCGAGTTTGCCTACAACAACGGCTACCAGTCGAGTATTCGGATGGCCCCGTACGAGGCATTGTACGGCGCACGGTGCAGATCTCTCGGGATGGTTTCGAGCTCTGCGAGGTTAGATTGACAGGACCGAGTTAGTCCAGGATGCTCCGGATAGAGCAAAGTTAATCCAGGAGAGGCTTCGCACGGCACAGTCTCGTCCGAAGAGTTATGCGGACCGTAGAGTTCGAGAGTTGTCTTTCATGGTCGGTGACAGAGTATTGTTGAAGATTTCACCTATGAAGGGTGTCATGAGGTTTGGGAAGAAAGGAAGTTGAGTCCCAGGTACATTGGTCCTTTTGAGATACTCAGGAGAGTTGGAGAGGTGGCATACGAGTTAGCCTTGCCACCCAGCTTATCCAGCGTTCATCCCGTATTCCATGTGTCTATGCTCCCGAAGTACATCGGAGATCCGTCTCATGTATTAGACTTCGGTACCATCCAGCTTGAATGGTGATCTATCCTATGACGCGGAGCCTATTGCTATTTTTGGGTCGTCGGTGAGAAAATCGAGGTCCAAGGAGATTGCACCGGTTAAGGTTCAGCTGGAGAGGTCGACCCGTGGAGTGAGGCTACTCGGGAGGTTGAGCAGGAGATGCGAGCAGATACCCTCGCCTATTCGAGACTTCAGGTATGTTTTTCGACCCGCTCGAGGACGGAGCGTTTGCTTAAGAGGGGAGAATGTGACGACCCGGCCCGTCGTCACGGGAATTACCACCCCGTTATGTTGTAATTACATAATTCATGCTTTTATATAAGTGTTAGAGTCTATCTGGGGAGTTAGGAGTGAAATTAAATTGAAAATGAGGCATATAGCCTTTGTGAAGGAAACTTGAATAAGGAAAGTCAACCCGGAGTTGACTATTTGGTTAGAGGGCTCGGAATCGAATTCTGATGATTCGGTTAGTTCCGGAAGGTGATTTGTGACTTAGGGGAGCGATCGGAATTGAATTTGGAGGCCCGTGTAGAAATAGGCTTGAATTGGCTAAGGTTGAATTTTGGCGAAATCCGAACGGTAGGTGAGATTTTGATCCGGGAGTCGGAATGGAATTCCGACAGTTGCAGTAGCTCCGTTAGGTGATTTTGGACGTGCCTGCAAAATTTCAGGTCATTCGGACGTCGTTTGGTCGGGTTTTTCATCAAATGTGTAATTCGGAAAGTTTTAAGAAATTTAGGCTTGAATCCGTGTGTAATTGGTGATTTTGATGTTTAGGATGGTGTTTTTATGCTTGGAACAAGTTCGTATCGTGTTTTGGAGTATGTTGGTGGTTTTCGTTGGGGTCCCGGGGGCCTCGGGGTGAATCCGGACCATCATGCGGCATTTGGAAACAAGGAAAAGTCTGTTGTAAATTGCAGACCACTGTGCAAAAATTAAGCCATCGCATTCGCGAGGCTAGGCCCGCGTTCGCGTAGGCTGAGGGAAAATGGTCATCGCGTTCGCGTTGCTGGGGGACACGATCGCGTTAGAGGAAGGTTGTGAGCATCGCGTTCGCGTGGAATTAGGCCTCGATCGCGAAGAAGGAATAGGCGAACCCACGCGTTCGCGTGAGAGCCTACGCGTTCGCGTAGAGGAAAAGTCCGGAGACTGGGAAGTTGACCTTCGCAGACGCGTGAATGAGTGTCGCGTTCGCGATGAAGGAAATGAGCAAGGCATCGCGTTCGCGTAGTGTGCATGGGATGCGATCGCATAGGTATGGAATCTGGCGCTCTGCGATCGCATAGAGTCATTGCGATCGCATAGAAGAGATTGTTCTGGCAGTGAATTAAATCACAGAACAGAGAGGTCGCGGGTTCATTAACCCAAAACCCCATTTTTGAGTTCCAAGAGGAGAAACTCACGGGAATTGCTGGTAATTCATCGGGGATTCGTTGGAGGTAAGTTTTGTGGCTTAATTACATCATTTTAACATGAAATCCTTGGTTAAATCCCCGTAAATGGAAGATTTAAGGTGGGTTTGAGCCCTAGGCCTAAATTTAAGAAAAACACCGATTTGAGTGGGCAAATGGAGTCCGATTTTGGTAAATTTTATATGCCTAGACTCGTATCGAGACGAGGATTCCGAATATGTGATTTTTGTAATTTTTCGACAAGTGTACCAAAAGTCGGGTTTTGACAACTTGTGGGTTTTGATATAAATTGGGTTATTTCGAATGAATTTCGTGAAATTAGCGTATATTGATGCATTCTCTATGAATTTCGAGCAGATTTGGCATCCGAGGAGATTGATTTGCGAGGCAAGCGCAAGGCGGATTGAAGCTTCTACCGGTTCGAGGTGAGTGGTAGTAGTAAACAATGCACTGAGGGTTTGAAACCCCGTACTAGCACTTTACAGTGCTATATTGAGACGAGACACGCGTTCTATGACGGGCGTGGTGACATCGTGATAGGGGTTCGGACTTAGTCCTTCCCGCTAATAGAATACCGTGTCGTACAACCGTTAATAATGTTATAACTGTACTATCGGGCTAATAGCCACGTTTGGGGCCTCGTGCCGATCTCGTAGAGCATTAGTGAACCTATAGAGCTAGTGTGACCTTTACATCGTGTCGGAAATATACACTCACCCATAGCTCTAGCCGCATAGCATAATACGAGCCCGTACTAGATGTGTACATCGAGAGAGATTATCTAGGGTGGAATTCCCTGTTCTAGCCGAAGTGGGCCCGAATGGCCAAGTTTATACCGATCGAGATGAGATAGGTCGAGGACCCACCAGGAGATGTTATATCGGGCCCGAAAGGCCAAGTCTATATTAACCGAGACAGGGTCGAGGACCCATTGTGATATATTATATTGGGCCTGAGAGGCCAAGCACATATCGATCGGGATAAGGTCGAGGACCCATTACGAGGTATTACGCATATAGATACCTATTTTGGATCGGACCGCACGCCGCAATGAATATGCATGCGATATACATGTAATATACACGCGGGACGGATCGCACGCCGCAGCATTATTGCGCTGGGCCGTAGGAGCCTCTTCGGAGTCCGAGTCCGCACACATTCCAGCCGAGCGCCGGTATATTACGGGACCGGCCGCACGCCGCAGCTAGCATATATGTCGGATCCGACCGCACGCCGCAGCCGATATACGGCGGACCCGGCGCAGCTACGCAGCACCATAGCGTCGGGCTCAGGGAGCCCCTCCGAAGTCCATATACACCCCCAGTGGAGCGCTCGTCGACGTTAATGGAGCCGGCCGCGCGCCGCAGCGCAGTATATGTATCGGAGCGGGCCGCACGCCGTAGCATTATACTTAATCATATCCTACTATTTACTTAGATACTTATACATTATAGACATAAGTATGTGCCTTTATATGTTGAGATGGCCGCACACCGTAGGGGTACGAGCGAGGGTTTGTTCAGTGTGGAGATCTTGTAGAGATAAACGTAGATCGGAGGTTAAAGTACTACTATAGTGATGACGTACTTGTGAAGATTGCCTTAGAACTGCTAAGTGATAGCACAGGAGTTCTTACTTTCAGTTATTATTTATTATTGTTACTCACTGAGTTGAAATATACTCACCCCACTCCCCTGCACTTTTTGGTGCAGATCCACAGGTGTCCGAGAGCAGTTGAGACATTTTAGCTGCTGATCCATGTCTACTTTGGCGGAGATTACGAGGTAGCTGCCAGCGTCCGCATAGCTTGTTTTCTCCTTCTTTATCATCTTGTTGATTTCCTATTTGTCTAGACTTGGTTGTATTAGGATGCTATTCTGTAGAGGCTCAGTCTCGTGACACCACGATATGTTTGGGACCGTATCTTTGTATGTTTTGACGTTTCGGTTTTCACCTGATATGACTAACTACCGTTTAAGTTTAATTTATTTAATAATTGGCTGGTTAAGAGGATATTATGGTCGGGCTTGCCTAGCATTGTGTTGGGCGCCATCACGACCAGGGTTGGGTCGTGACAGTTATATTAGAAGCTATGACTAGTTTATTTACCCACAATGATTTGTATACTGTTTAACATGCTCAATCTTGTCTTGTGATAATTGCATGTATCGTGTTTTCTCATTAGCATGTCCAAGCTACATTGCGTGTTTACTGTCTCACCTAATATGTCTAAATTCTTTTTGTTCTATATGTGATCAGTATTTCTAAACTATGAATGTTTATGTAGTGCTTCCCTAGTTTGTTCATCCAAGTCTTGCCTACTCTACTTTACTAATGAGATCATGCTAAGTCATCTAGCCCTTCAAAGTACTCTAGTTGTATGTTTGGTCATGTCCAAGGTCTATGTGTTCTCAACATGTCTTTGCTGTAATCTTTGTAACTAACGTGTCAATTCTACAACTTTTTGAGAAGTTTGTGCATCTGTTTGCTTATACACTATGGTGTATTCTATGTGACCCCAACCCCTATCTCCATGTGTGGAATCTGTTTTCCCCAAAGTGTTTCTGAAGCTGTTTATTCTGTCACTTGTATTCGGATTTAAAAAAAATATTTTCATGCTTTTCTCAAAGCTATTTTACCACCCAAACTAGTGTTGGTTTCAGAAAATCTCTTCATTCCTAAGAGAATTCTTTATAATGTTCACCAAAATCTTGTTTTTCAAAATTATGCACTCTCACCTACTCTTATATTATTAAGTCATGTGCCTCTGGTATGTGTACTACTTAGAGACCTTGAGATCTCTCTAAACTCTGAAATATCAGGGCTGGCTCTTTGACGCTGCACGTAAATTAGTCCTTATTTGAGAAAGGTCTAGGCGTGAGCACTGCCCAGGATCCTTGAGGTCCTTAGGGAAATCTGGCATACCTAGACATTAAATTGGCTATGAAACTTTGTGCATTTGAAACCACTGAAGGTTTGATATATCAAAATCTACTTTGGGCCTACTTTAGGCTCCCATAGCTTAACTTCTATTCTATTTATGTATTTTATTATTTAATCATTAGTCTCTAATAACTAATTGTAAACAGATATTGGATGACTGGTGAAAAGGGAGGGTAGTTGTATACTGTGGACAAAGTTGGGTAGATAACATGCCAATAGGGTTCATTTTGGTTCAAATATGTTCTTATTAGATAACATGCCTATAGGGTTCATTTTGGTTCAAATGTGTTTTGTTGGATAATATGCCTATAGGTTTCATTCTATGTCAAATGTGTTTTGTTAGATAATATGACTATAGGGTTTTGCTCTGGTCAAATAAGTTCTTCTTGCGGGTTCATTCTAGTTCAAATGTGTTTTGTTATATAATATGACTATAGGGTTTTGCTTTGGTCAAATAAGTTCTGCCTGCCTTAATCTACATGATTTGATACCATGCCAATAGGGAATAAAATAATTAATGTTCAGTTTCCATTGCGACATATATTAAAATTTGTCTCTTTCGAAATTATGCCTATAGTATCTAAAAATCAGTTTAATTAGCACTCATTCCTATATGATCTAAAATTTGATTAATTAGAACTCACGCCTATAGGTTCTGAATCAGTTTAATTAATTATCCTACTTGTTTCTTTAATAGTCTTTAATCATGTGTTAATTAATATCACTAGAAAGCATGCCTATAGGATAAAGGACTTCAAAATGTCTTCCCAGAATTATGACTGCATATACACACTTAGACAAGCCTTAGAGCATTAAATAACTGTGAAACCAGTTCTTTTTATATGTGAGATTATCCAGGCTTAACAGGCTATAAAACCAGTAGGCAAACTGGTTAGGATTTTGCCACTTTCCTTATGCCTGTCCTAAATCTGTAGCATTCATCCAGATACTATGTTCTTAGGATTTTTGAACTTCTTTTGAAAATCTATGTTTTGGACATGCTGTTTGATTGCCTATATACATGCATAGGTAAATATGAGCCTTCTAACTGCCTGTCCTAACTTGCTTGTCCTATATGTTATTTGCTTATCGCCTAGATTTTTACCTTATACGAACTTTAGGCTGTCTAGAGCTGTCCAGATTTAGAGGTCCTAAATTCCTCCAGGGCCATAAGAAAGTGACGGGTAGTAGCACGCTTAGAGGATGTTAATTAAACTTTCTCATAACCACTAAGGGGAGGATAATGGATAGTAAATAGATATGATGATTGCATGCTAATGTCACATGTAGCCTCTCATTGAGGAGTGATTACCGGCCATTGCATGAGTATGATCCTGTAAGTCAATTAAATTAGGACTTCCCTTTCCCAATTCCATATGTGTTTAAATTCTTTAAACTTCCTTTTCTTTACACATGCATGTTGCGTAGACTCTTTACCTTCATTACCTGAACTTCCTTGATTATATATGCATTTATAATGTGAAAACTACCTTTATTTGCAAATACTTGTTTACTTGTTAAAATGACTAATTCACATAGTTTAAGTTCGGTCAGGACCCACCGTTATATACCGCGAGGGATGCCTAACACCTTTTCCTCAAGGTTATTTTGAGCCCTTACCCTAGTCCATGTTAATGAAAAATAGTTACATGAGTTAATCGCTCTAGGTGCCCTAATGCACCATAATCCGTTAGGTGGCGACTGTTCAAAATGCCTAATTTCAAAAAGGAAACGAGTTGTTTCGCCATGAATGTCGAAACCCGGACTTCCCCGCAAGGAGGGAGAAAAAAGGGGGCGCAACATGGACTTCTTAAGGAAGAAGTCTATGTAAAGAAACCTGTAGGGTTTGAGTGTCACAAACACCCTGAATATATGTTTAAACCGGAGAAGGCATTGTATGGGTTGAAGCAGACTCCTCTAGCTTGGTATGAAAGAATGCCAAAGTTCCTCTTAGAAAATGATTTTACAATAGGGAAAATTAACAACACCTTTTCTTGAAGAAATAGGGAAGGAACCTGCTCATTGTTCAGGTCTATGTTGATGATATTATTTTTGGGGTAACGATTGATTCTCTCTGTGAAAAATTTGCAAAACTCATCGGAAGTGAGTTTGAAGTGAGCATGATGGGGGAGCTGAATTTCTTCCTTGGTCTTCAAGTGAAGCATTCCATGAAGGGTACATTCATTTGTCATCAGAAATACATCAAGCAGCTCTTGAAGAGGTTTGATATGGAAGTATCAAAAGTGATAGACACTCCCATTGCTACGACAACTCGATCGGACATGAATGAAATTGGATCTCATAGGAATCAAACTATGTATAGAGGCACTATTGGGTCTCTTCTTTATCTAACTACTAATAGACTCGATATTATCTTTAGTGTGGGGCTATGTGCAAGGTTTCAATCAAATCTCAAGGAATCTCATTTGAAGGCTGCCAAAAGAATTTTGAGATACCTTAAAGAAACACAAGACCTGGTGATGAGTGGCAATTTTACCACTCATTGTAGCCTCTTTTGCTTAGATTTTTATGCCTCTTTAATATGAAATGAGGTTGCTTTTGGTGGTTCTTGCTAGATTTTCAGGTAAATGATGCTAGTAGGTGATTTGGGCTGAAGTGACAAGGAATTGAGCTAAGATGAGAAGAAACATTGCAAAACTGTCAGGCATTTCGCTTTTGCAGATTTTGATCGCAGAAGCGATCTCGCCTCTGCGAGATTTTGGTCGCTTTTGCGAGTCGTCGAGAGCCAGCCAGGTTCGCTCCTGCGGAGTTGAAGACGCAGAAGCGGTCACGCTTCTGCGATTTGTGGATCGCGCCTGCGGAGGAATTTTGCTTTTGCGGAAACATATGCGCTTCAGCGATGTCACTTCAGCGGTCAGATGTCCGCTTCTGTGATGGCTTAGCAGGAGGCCCAGTTGTCGCTTTTGCGGGTAAATTCCGCTTAAGCGGAGCCGCACCTGCGAGGTATTTTCCGCAGGTGCGAAAGTTTAGCATCAGACCTGGGCAGAATGGGCATTTCACAAGTTTTGACCCAAAATCAATTATATACTCGTCCAAACAGACATTGTAGGAGATATCTCTGAATCCATCATCAATTTCTACACTCTTGGACCTATTTTTACTCTTTGGCTTAGAGAGAAGGCTAGGGTTTTGCACACACACTTGGGTCTTGAAGATTAAAGCTTGTGGTTAAGGATTTCTTACCCATTTATATTTATTTCTTCATTTCCTTGCTTTGTATTGTATATCTAAGTGTGTAGTATTTATTTCCAACACTTGAATCTTGTTTATGGGAATATTCATATTTAAAGTAGTGGATTAAATACCTTGTTATGCTTATGTATTGAATGATTTTTATATATTTATGAATTGAGTTATTGTTACTTTAATTATTCTTGTTCTTCAATGTTTCCAAAGAGATTAGCTAACTATAGGACTCGCCCATTTACTTTGAATTAATTTTGGAAAAGATAATTCGAAGTTGGGAAAGATTAATTAACAAGAACTTGAGGCGTTAACCTTCACTTTATAGATTCAACCTAGATAGGATTGACTACTTGTAGCCTATCGAGTGCGCTTAATCTTCTAATTGAGATTAGGGATAATTCAATTAGGAAGTCTTGTTAGTCTTCGAAGAAGCTAATTAAGAATTATTATCCGTGGCTAATTAACATAAACTCACCCATATTTGTAAAATCATGAAATACATTGGATCGTTACTTGAGTGTAATTCCCGATGCATTCATACTTGTAGCCATTAATCATTTTATTCGCTTTCTAGGTTAGTTTATATTTCCGCATTTAGATATAAACATTTTTCAAAACCCAAAATCTTAAGTGTTTGGCTTAGCGCGACTAGCGATAATTTTCTTGCATTCCTAATTGCCTACATATTGTTCTCTGTGGGATTCGACCCCGACTCATAGTTGGGTAAATATATTGCATACGACCGTGTCTATTGCTTTTTAGCGGTGGAAATGGACGTTATCAAAAATGGCGCCGTTGCCGGGGAACAATTTGGCGTAATTTAGGTTGTTTGAGAAGTAAGCAAAAGTGCTTTGGTCCAAACTTGTGAATATTTGTGTAATTATTTTTCTTACCTTGGGTCTATTTTTAGTGTTTGTTTCTTGTTTATTTTCTTAATTTAAAAAAACAATGGCATCATATAACGAAAATTGGTCGGATGGTAGTTGTTCATATTTTGATGATCCTTGTCCTTATTGTGGAGGACCACACTCATGGCAAAATTGTTTAAATTCTCCCGGGGGTGGATTGTGCGCACAATTCCAAACCCATGAGTGGAGTATTTGTGATAAGTGTGGTTTCCAAAATGGTCATTGGGATGATTGTGCTTACTTTTTATTCCCTTCCCCAAGCCCCTACTATGATGGTTCTATTTGTTTTGATGAGAATTATAGGGTTATGGAGGTGAAAGAATTTGAGCATGGTCAAAATGGAGAATTCAAGCTCATGTTGGAATGTTTACTTGAAGAAGGAAACAAGGAAGAAAATGCCTTGGAAAATCTTTTGGAGACTAGTCTCCAAAATGGTTTAGCACTAGAAAGGTTACACTCACAAATGGATGAAATGATCAAAGCCTCGGAAGTAAGTGAAAACCAAGAATCCTTCTTGGATGTTGAAAATAAAAATCCTTCCTTGGCAATTGATCAAAACCAAGAAGAATTCTCTAATGCCCAAACTGAGAAAAAAATGCTCATGTTGGAGGTCATTCTTGAAAATGAGGAGAAGCGCAACTTTGCACTCGAGACTTGAAACAATGCATAAATTACAATGGTGAACACATCCGCACTTTGGAGGATCAAATGCAAATTTTAGTCGAGGCTAACTATGCCCAACAAATTTCGTGTGTGGATGAAAGCCAAGAAGAGTCCAATTCCGAGGAAGAGAGTGAGCTTTACTTTGAGGAGTCAAGAATTGAACATCCGCCAATCAACTCAATAAGTGTTGTTGATGCCGACAAAAACATAGAATTGGAGTCAACCGGTGTAATTGCTAATGTGGTTGTTGTTGACTCTAATCCGGGGGAAAAAGAGAATGTCAACATAGAAGAATTGCAAAGTGTGGGCTTAAAGTCACATTCCAAACATTTTTCAACCTTGGAATTGTGTGGTGACACGGGAGTTGAACCACGTGAATCAATGAAGGAATGCGAGGAGGAACAACTTTGGCCATACATTTTACAGTTTGAGGAGACAAGAAATCAAAACGACATTCCTCACTTGAAAGCCAAGAAGTGCAAAATGAAAATTTTAAGCATTGGCTCGAACATCCAATTACCACCCCCCATCGCTCGTGGTCATAAGCTTGAATTCCAAGCTAGGGGCCCAATTCATATCATCCAAGTGGGGAGAAAAGTGGTAATGTTATTTGTGTCGTGCCACGACATTAAATGCGGCGCTTGGTGGGAGGCAACCCATCGTTTCACAAAATTTTCGTCATTTTTGAAATTTTATTTTTTTTAAATAGCTTAGAATATCATGTTGAACTAATCTGCCAAATTTGAGAATTTTTGGAGTTGATTTGAGCAGGTCGGGATGACCCCAAGAGGCCAAACCAGTAGCTGAAGAAAACTGGCAACACAATTCTGCTATAATCGCCTCTGCGACGAAACTCACGCACCTGCGATATCGCAGAAGCGAAAGAAGAATCGCAGAAGCGGCAATATCGCAAAGGCGGCTCCTTTTACGCTTCAGCGACCTCGCAGAAGTGTGTTAAAAATCGCAGAAGCGGCGTTTCGCGCAGAAGCGGTCCCAGTAACGCTTAAGCGTTTCCGCAGGGGCGTAAAACATTTCGCAGAAGCAGAAATCGTCCAGCTTTTAATTTCAAAATAGAGGGAATTAAATCTTTTGGTTATCCCTCTTCTCTTCACTAAAAACCGTCTCCCCTGCCCTAAAATCCCCAAAATTCCGAATTTTCTTAGAAATTTGTCAAAAGCATCTCGTGTAGTCTCCTTCTCTTCTTCAAATATCAGGTAATCTCTTCCCATTCCATGTGATTTTCATATCCAACAATGTTTGTAGGTAATATGTCTTGATTTTTCTTTTCCTTCTTTTGGTTTTTAAATTCTAGATTGTTTTAGGAAGTGAGGAATTGGTTGAGTGTAGATAATGTGTGCTGTTAATTGTGAACAAATTTTGGGAAGTCTAGTACCACAACCATTGTTCAAAGAGAGGTCAAATTAAACTGCCCGCAAGATGTTTGTCACATTGTTTCAATGAAGTATTGTGGCTTTACATCGCAAATGGGACTTAATTGAATCATAAATCCTTTTACTGCATTAATACAAGCCAAAAATTTGTTTAGACATTGAAAAATAAGTAAAAATTTTGATGAAAGTGCTGGGAATGAAGAATATGTCGAAGACCGTAGAAGCGAAATTTTTTTCGCAGAAGCGAATCCGCTTCTGCGGAGGAAGCCACGCAGAAGCGATACCCCTCGCAGAAGCGAGCTCCTCTTCGCAGAAACGTAGCCGCTTCTGCGGCTCTTCGTTCGCAGAAGCGTAAAACATCGCAGAAGCGAAGACATTTTCGCAGAAATGGATCCGCTTCTGCGGCTCTTTGTTCGCAGAAGCGGAAACTAGAAATTTTTGCAAATTCCAGTAGCTTTGCAACTGCTCCTTCCCGGGCTCGTTCAATCCAAACTTTTGGCTAAATTGCAGTGTTTTGAAGTTCTTAATCTGGTTCAATTGCCCAATTGACGTTGTGTTGAATTTTTGTAGGTGATTTATTTGAAAATGGATGCAACCACAAGCGGACAACGGAGAGAAATCGAAGAAGAAATCAATGAACCATATGATGATACTCGCTTCATGTCCGCTGAGTGTGAGCGGCGATATTTGGATGACCTCGTCCACAAGAAGATTATCCTTGAAAAAGTAATTCATGAAGAGAAGGTTGTAGAAAAGCTTCCGGATTTCTATGCTCGACTCGAATCATCGGGATGGTCCTGCTTTATCCCCACTCTTTGCAAAGCCAATGAGGATTGGGTCCGTGAATTCTATGCTAACCTCAGGCGGGTAAATTTTGATAGCCCACAGATAGTCATCCGAGGAAAGTTAGTGAGGTTTGGAATTGAACAAATCAATGATACTCTTGGAATTCCCAACTTTCCGGTGGACCAAGTACAAGAAAAGGATACTTGTGAAAATGGAGCATGGCATGTCTCCAAGCTCTTTCCACTACAGCTCAGAGAAAAATGGGGAACCAGAAGAAAAGGGTTCAAATCCACCGACTTCACAGCCGAGGCTAAAATGTGGCTATACATCCTCAACAACAGAGTTTCTCCTTGTGGCAACATGACTGATGTTTCCTACACCCGGGCACTGATAATAGCATGCATTCTAGATGGCACACCGGTGAATGTAGGATACTACATTCTACAGGAGATGAGGCAGTACTTGAGAGAGTACTCAAGCAACAAGGATGCAGGTCTGTTATTCCCTTCTCTCATCACAATGCTATGCACCAGGGCAGAGGTCGATGTCCGTAGCACCGATCGGTGGCTACCAGCGGACAAACCTTTTCATCCATTGAGAGTGACGGGAGAGGGGAGTGCGGTTAAAAGCAAGAAGAGGAAAATAACTTTCACAACCACCGGTTCAGAGTCCTCTTCACAGACAGCTGCTCAGGGGCCATTTATGATTCTTAACTCCGAGCTTCAGACCATTAAGGAGTTAGTATCACAGCTTCCTAGTGGGCCATCCTCCTCACAGCCTGAGCCATCTTACTTCTCCAGGGACGACATGCAGAGTTACTTGGATGCCCAAACACTCCAAAATGATAACATGAAGAAGATGGCAGCGTCAGTGACTAAACTGGAGGGAGCCTACAGTACTCTGGCTAAGGCCCATGCCACCCTTCAGTCTGACTTCGAGGAAGAGAAGAAAAAGAACAAGAAGAAAGGCAAGCTGATGATCAAGATGTGGAGGGGCATCAAGGCAATCTTCAAATGGGGAAACCCAGATAAGAAGATCCCTGTAGCGACCAAGGATGACAACGAGGAGTACTCTTTCATGACACAGTCTGCTGATGATGATGATGATGAGGATGAGGAGGAGACCGATGATGATGGAGCCACGAGCTCAGCTCAGCAGTGATCCGCCTTCCTCCCGCAGTCTACTAGTCTGATGCAGACCTCAGGGAGGCCCTCAAACTTTTTATGCTTTACAGTTGATATTGTGCAGTGAGGACACTGCAATATTCTAGTTGGGGGTGGCTTGTGTAGCTTGTGACTATGCTGTGTAATTTTTGACTTTGATGTTCTATACACTGTGTGCCCTAGCTGGGCTTGGTTTGATTAGTTATATTTGTGTTAGTATTGTGCTTTTCTTATTTATACTTCTTCTTATTAGCCTATATTATTTTTTTTAGTATTATGTAGAGTAGTTTCTTTCCTTTTATTACTCCTTGGGTTTTCTTCATGCTACGGTTCTTTCCCAAGGAACAACTTAGTGAACCGGGTGACTTTTCCCGATGAGAGATAGTGTGACAACTTTCTTAAGGGAATTAGTCTTATTTTGTTAGGATGAGGCTTTTGGATTATTTGATACTAATAAAATTAGCCTCTTGTATGTAAATTATGAATTAAGAATACCCCTCCAAAAATTTGTATTAAAGTGTTAAAAACAAGTAAGTTGCTTGGTGTAAAACAATTTTGGTGATAAATTTTTGGCTTTTTTAGTGACTTCTAGCTCACTAGTTTTATAGAATTGATCCGTCTTCATTAATTCATGTGCCATGTGTGTTAGCGAGTGTTGAAATAAATCTTGTGTTTACTTCCATCATCTAGAACTTGCCCGGTTAGTTTTTCAATGCTAATGATAGTACATTTGGTTGGAGGAATGATCTTAGGCATTCTTTGTTTTAATTTTAAAATCTCTTTAGCCTTTCAAGCCTAGCGTTGCATAAATAATGTCACTAGTACCCATTTTGAGCCTTTAAACCTTTCTTTGGCCAACTCATTACAAACCTTTCCCTTTTTGTATAATCATTCCCTCTCTTGAACCCGTCCCTCTTTGAACACTGAGAATGAGGCTAAAAGCCTAAGTTGGGGGTGGTGTCAAAATGGAGATTGGTAAGGTTGTGCATTGAGTATCCACATGCCTCAAAGTATTTGTATTAAAATATTCAAGCTCCATAAAAGAAAAAGAAAAAGAGAGAGTTAGTCTTTACATATACGTGTAAATATGTACATTATGGAGCCTTGAATAAAATTTGGGAGAGGTATGTAAAGTGGTTCTATATTGGGAACTAGATGCCAATGAGGCTATGTAAGTTAAAGAGAGTCAATATACAAAAGAATGAAACTTGTGAGTAGTGTTCAAGGAGGATGAAGTCACTTGTACCCAAATGCTTATCCAACCTTCCCTAAACCTACATTACAAGCTTAAAAAGTCCTTATAGGACCTCCAACTAAGCATTCTTGAATAAGCATTGAATTAAAATAAGGGCAAGCTTATGGTATGAGGTGTCGTAACACTTGAAGTTTCTTTGTGAGAGCGAGTGTTTTCGAAAACTTTGTCCCTTGTGTTTGTTGTAAATATAATGTTCTTTGTTGGGACTTTCTTTCTTGTGAGGGCGCATGAATTAGAAAAGACCGGTGAAATTGAGTAAAGTGAGCAATCATAGTGAACTAGTGTCTTTGAGTCACTTATCGAGGCCTATTTTTGTCACTTGATTGTTTTGGAACTCCCTTGCACATTGTTGAAGTTGATTTTCCTTAGGAGGGAGTTATTCGAGAAAAGATATACATACTTGAGCCTAATTGTTAGTATCAACCAAATTCATAAGTATGGTGTTTGAATGAGATAAGTTGGGGATGTGGTGATATGTTCATAATCGCAATGACAATTGTTTTGTAAATGGTGAAGCCTCATTAAAGTTGTGGTTTTGATTTGCTTGAGGACAAGCAAAAGCTTAAGTTGGGGTGTTGATGAGTGGCAATTTTACCACTCATTGTAGCCTCTTTTGCTTAGCTTTTTATGCCTCTTTAATATGAAATGAGGTTGCTTTTGGTGGTTATTGCTAGATTTTTAGGTAAATGATGCTAGTAGGTGATTTGGGCTGAAGTGACAAGGAATTGAGCTAAGATGAGAAGAAACATTGCAAAATTCAGGCATTTCGCTTCTGCGGATTTTGATCGCAGAAGCGATCTCGCCTCTGCGAGATTTTGGTCGCTTTTGCGAGTCGTCGAGAGCCAGCCAGGTTCGCTCCTGCGGAGATGAAGACGCAGAAGCGGTCACGCTTCTGCGATATGAGGATCGCGCCTGCGGAGGAAGTTCGCTTTTGCGGAAACATACGCGCTTCAGCGTTGTCGCTTCAGCGGTCAGATGTCCGCTTCTGCGATGGCTTGGCAGGAGGCCCAGTTGTCGCTTTTGCGGGTAAATTCCGCTTAAGCGGAGCCGCACCTGCGAGGTATTTTCCGCAGGTGCGAAAGTTTAGCATCAGACCTGGGCAGAATGGGCATTTCACAAGTTTTGACCCAAAATCAATTATATACTCGTCCAAACAGACATTGTAGGAGATATCTCTGAATCCATCATCAATTTCTACACTCTTGGACCTATTTTTACTCTTTGGCTTAGAGAGAAGGCTAGGGTTTTGCACACACACTTGGGTCTTGAAGATTAAAGCTTGTGGTTAAGAATTTGTTACCCATTTATGTTTATTTCTTCATTTCCTCGCTTTGTATTGTATATCTAAGTGTGTAGTATTTATTTCCAACACTTGAATCTTGTTTATGGGAATATTCATATTTAAAGGTGTGGATTAAATACCTTGTTATGCTTATGTATTGAATGATTTTTATATATTTATGAATTGAGTTATTGTTACTTTAATTATTCTTGTTCTTCAATGTTTCCAAAGAGATTAGCTAACTATAGGACTCGCCCATTTACTTTGAATTAATTTTGGAAAAGATAATTCGAAGTTGGGAAAGATTAATTAACAAGAACTCGAGGCGTTAACCTTCACTTTATAGATTCAACCTAGGGATAGGATTGACTACTTGTAGCCTATCGGGTGCGCTTAATCTTCTAATTGAGATTAGGGATAATTCAATTAGGAAGTCTTGTTAGTCTTCGGAAGAAGCTAACTAAGAATTATTATCCGTGGCTAATTAACATAAACTCGCTCATATTTGTAAAATCATGAAATACATTTGATCGTTACTTGAGTGTAATTCCCGATGCATTCATACTTGTAGCCATTGATCATTTTATTCGCTTTCTAGGTTAGTTTACATTTCCGCATTTAGATATAAACATTTTCCAAAACCCAAAATCTTAAGTGTTTGGCTTAGCGCGACTAGCGATAATTTTCTTGCATTCCTAATCGCCTACATATTGTTCTTTGTGGGATTCGACCCCGACTCATAGTTGGGTAAATATATTGCATACGACCGTGTCTATTGCTTTTTAGCGGTGGAAATGGACGTTATCACCTGGTTCTGTATTACCCCTCATATGACTATTTTAATCTTATTGGGTATGTTGATGATGACTATGTAGGTTATTTTATGGATCTGAAAAGTACTTCTAGAATGGATCACTTTCTAGGATCATGTCTCTTCTCTTGGGGCACAAGAAAGCAAAATTGAGCAACAACTGAAGCAAAATATGTAGCTGCATCCCCTGCTGTGCTCAACTCCTATGACTTAAACAACAACTAGAGGGTTTTAGGGTATTTATTGATCGTGTGCCTCTTCTTTGTGATAACACCAATGCACTCAACATGGCCAAGAATCCAGTCCAACACAAAATAACCAAGCACATTGATGTGAGACACCATTTTATGAGGGACAATGTGAAGAGAGGGCTGATCTGTACGATGTTCTGCAGTATAGAAGACCAAATTGCAGATATCTTCACCAAAGCATTTAGTAGGGAACATTTTGAAAGAATAAGGTGAAGCGGGGGCTATTGAAGCCTAATGGAAAACCTGGTTCCCATCAGTTGGCTATAAAAATCACCTTCAGGTAAAATTAGCTAAAGTATTTTCTGGCCAAGTCTAACTAACTTAAATACCGTTACAGGTAAACACTCGTGATGATTATAGAAGTTTTAGATATATTGCATGGGTAATAAATAAAGATTGAAATTTTCAAAGATAGGTCAAGAACCTGGTTCTTGTACCAAAGGTTATTAGTTATGTGCATTCTTTAATACACGTCTTGAAAAGGTACAAATATAAACTTCCATGTCATTCACCTTTTCAGACTCTATTGTCACGTCTTTTCACTTCAAATAATTCAATCTTCCTCTAAAACATTGCAACTCTCCAAGCACAACTTCTATTTCAGAACCGGTTCCTATCTCTCTCTTTATAATTATCCTCTCTCATTAAAAACCCTCTCATTTCTTCACAGACCATAGTCCCTCATTAGAACTTCTTCAAAGGATTTTCTAATCTATCTCTTCAATAGCTGACATAAACTTTGAAATTCCTACCTCCGTCGTCACTAACCCAGAAAAAACCGCTGAGTCCTTCATCCACCACGAGTCCTCTGTAACCATCCCTATCATTACCACTGGAATCACCTCTAAACCAGATTCCTCTTCACACTTCAGTTCTAAGGCAAATATCTTAGAAACCCCAAAAGTCATTGATCCTTCTTCTCTATCTTATGAGATTCTCATTTATCAAGCGAAAAATGGAGAATAGGGTAAAGGTCCTAAGGTCTTAGGGGTTTTCACCATTTTTTCTTTAGATTCTGTTATGTCCATGAAGCTTATCGAGGATGAAAATATCACAGTCATCTTTGTTGTATCTGCCGATAGAATACTATATGAGGTAATTTTTTGTGTATCCAAGTCTCAGATGAACAAGACACATGGACTAGTAGGAGAAGGAGCCATGGTAGCTATTGAAGGCTCGGCACCAGCGGAAACTACCGGGCCTTCTTATGAGGAACATGACCGCTTTACGGAGGAAAAAGGTTAGGGTTCTCACTCCCAGGTCTATTTTTCTCCTACATCTTCTCCTCCATTTGTTGATGAGCCCTTGAATATTCTAGTCCTTGAGATAAGGTCTAGCGATAAAGAGGATCAAGACAACATTCCTCTTGATACATCCATAGTTAAACGAAGGGCGGTGATCATTCCTGAGTCTTCTACTAAGCGACCTACCACTAGGCTACAAGCAAAGGTAGCTTATGACTCTACCATTCAAAAGAGCAGTAAGAAGAAAAAGAGGAGACTAGTAAAAGATAATGAAATAATGTGGGATAAGGATGTCCCTGTGGTGGAAGTTGAGGAGGAAACAACAGAGGAACCTAGTTCCTTAGTAAGAAGGTCCCAAAAAAAGAAGCAATCTACTTCAGTGGAGAATGTTACAACCCCCAGTCCAAAATGGAAAGATGTTGTGAGTGAACCCTCAGTTTTTGATGAGGATGTGTCGGTCAAGTCTAAAGAAAAAACAAAATCAAGTGGTGTGAAGTCTGTCAGAAAAAATCTGGAACCTGTTAAGGAACATGTTTCTGTAAAAAGATAAGGAGTGAAACTAGTTCTGCTTCAGAATGATTAAGGCACCAAAAGGTTTTGATGGGTCTCACTTTTAACCCACCAATTTTTGATATGGCTGGTATGAGATAAGTCCTTGCAATGGTTGAGTTTCAATAGAGGGGGCATCCGTTCTAAATGGATGCACCCAAGGTGTTTGAGGAAGAAGTTCAAAGCTTCTCTGCTGACCTCTTTCCCATTTATACTAACCATATTTGTGCCTTGATTAATGGGGTGGATATCGTATTTGATGTTTTTCTTAGGGATATTCTTAAAGTCCCTAAGGCCGGTATGTTTACTGGGAAAGACGTGTGCGGGTCAAACTTTCAAAATGTTGTGGTGAAGGATAATGCAAACCAAAAGGGGGACCAGGTTCATAAGAATGCATTACTCCCTATTTATCAGTTGCTCCTCGAGTTGGTAAACAAAGTTCTATTACCCCGTGTGGAGAGGAGGTCCATGACTTCCAAGTTTGACTTGTTTCTAATGGAGCAACTAGATGGATTTACACCGATGAACTTGCATGCTGTCATGATCGAACTGTAACGACCCGGCCGGTCGTTTTAGAAAATAACGCCCCAATCCCCAATTTAACTATTCCCCTAAGTTCATTTCTGCTATTGTGGTTTGCCGGGAGAGTCGGTTATGAAATTTGGGACATTTTGGGACACTTAGTCCCTAAATAAGAGCTTTAAAGTTAGAAAATTGTCCGTAGTCGGAACAGTATTAAGACGACCTCGGAACAGAAATCCCATGGTTCCATTAGCTCCGTTAGGTGATTTTGGGGTTGGGAGCGCGTTCGGAATGTATTTTGGAGGTCCGTAGCTCAATTAGGCTTGAAATGCCGAAGTTGGAAATTTTGGCGAATCCGAACGATATGTGAGATTTTGATCTGGGGGTTGGAATGGAATTACGACAATTTTTGTAGCTTCGCTATGCGACTTTGGATATGTACGCAAATGTTCAGGTCATTCGAACGTCATTTGGTCGAGTTTTAGATTGATTGTGTAATTCGGAAAGTTTTAAGGAATTTAGGCTTGAATTCGATGTGAATTATGAATTTTGATGTTGTTAGACGTGTTTTGAGGATTGGTACAAGTTTGAATAAGGTATTAGGATGTATTGATCTGTTTGGATGATGTCCCGGGGGCCTCATGGTGGTTTCAGATGGTTAAACGAGGAAAAAACATGGAAATTGCAAGTTTAGGAATTCTGCCTCTGTTGTTTTCGCCCCTCCGGAAATGGAACCGTAGAGGCGAGTTCGCTGAAGCGGAAATTGGAACGCAGAAGCGGACTGGGGCGCAGGGGCGGTCCTTCTTCGCATAAGCGGCATCGCGGGTGCGAGGATGGGGACCGTAGAAGCGGTCAGGAGTTGAGTTGGGGGAATTCCGCAGAAGCGGACAAGCCTTCGCTTAGGCGAGTCCGCAGAAGCGGACTCATGTTCGTAGGAGCGGAGAGCTCCGCATGAGCGAACTTTTGTCCGCAGGCGCGGCCTCGCGGAAGCTGCTTTAGGCTCGCAGAAGCGACAAAATGTCGCGGAAGCGGATCCGCAGAAGCGGAAAATAGTCCGCAGAAGCGAAAATCGCAGAAGATTAATTGTATCAGAAGTTAGAAAATTTCAGAAACATTTCACACATTGGGGTCTCGGCTTAAGAGGCGATTTGGGCAATTTTTGAGGGAGATTCAAGGGGAATCATCAGGTAATCAACTATGGACTCATCTTATGATTAGTATTGGTAATATTATGCAATTATATCATGAAAATGGAGGAATTTGGGGTAATTTATGGAGGATTTAGCCCTAGGCGTGAACTTTAGAAAAATCAAGGTTTTGAATGGGCAAATGGAGTCCGAATTTTGTAAATCGTATATGCTTAGATTCGTATTGAGACGAGGGTTCCGAATATGTAACTTTCATGATTTTTCGATAAGCGTACCAAAAGTCGGGTTTTGACAACTTATGGGTTTTGGTGTATTTTGAGTTGTTTTGATTGGGTAATGCCCAAATAGCCTATTTTGATATGATTCTATTGATTTTTGTTAGATACTACACCTGTGGAGGCCGACATTCGCAGCAAGAGAGTTGTTTCTTAGCGGTTTTGTACCGGAGTTGAGGTAAGTGACTTGTCTAACCTCATGTGGGGGAACTTCCACCCCTAGGATATTATGTGATAGTTTAAATGCCTTGTACGCGAGGTGACGGGCGTGTACATGCGCTGGTTGTTGTAACACATACTTTACTTGAATTGTCCGATTAGTGATATTCCTGCTCTTAGCCGATTAAATCGTTACTTTTACCCGGTATTAGTTAGAAAATCATGATTAGCTAGGAATTAACATGTCTAATTGCCTAGTTGACTCCCTTGAACTTCGTGATAAATTGTTGGCATTAGTCCCGGTGAAGTTGAAGTTAAACATATTATATTCTCTCTGTTTTTCTTTATTTGATGTGTTGGTGGACTGCGAGTTCAATTTTCGGAGATCCCAGGGCTGTGGCTTCGATTCCTAGAGACCCGGAGTGATATTGTTTGTGGACTGCGGGTTCGATTCCCGGAGATCCTGAGCTATTGAGATGTGGACTGCGGGTTCGATTCCCGGAGATCCCGAGTTATCGAGATATGGACTGCGGGTTCGATTCCCGGAGATCCTGCGCTATTGATATATTATTGAGATGTGGATTCCCGGAGATCCTGAGTTATTGAGATATGGACTCCGGGTTCGATTCCCCGAGATCCTAAGCTATTGCTATATTATTGAGATGTGGACTACGGGTTTGATTCCCGGAGATCCTGAGATTTATTGATACATGGGCTGCGGGTTCGATTCCCGGAGACCCAGGGGTATTGTTGATGAGACTGTGGGTTCAATTCCCACAGGTCCTGGACTTGTTAATTGAGTTTGTTACTTGTTGTTAGCTTAATTGTAGACGGTTGCAGTAATCGTTTTTATTGTTGTTATTTCGAAATTATTATTATTTAAACTGCTTATTATTGTTATTATCATTTTGTAATTATTTTCTCTTAGTAGGGCCCTGGCCTTCCTCGTCACTACTCCATCGAGGTTAGGCTAGGCACTTACTGAGTACCGCCGTGGTGTACTCATGCTACTCTTCTGCACACTTTTGTTGTGCAGATCCAGGTACATTAGGACAGGCTCATACGAGGTGATTTAGCAGCACTTTGGGAGACCTCGAGGTATGATATGCTACGTCCGCGGATCCGAAGACTTTCCTTCTACTCTGATAGTATTTGCAGACATTTTTCCTTCATTTCGTTGTTAGATACTCTTTACACATAGAGCCACAGTTGTATATTCTCTTTTAGTCTGTGTTACTCGTGGGATTCCGGGTCTTGGTGGTGTTATATACAGTGCGTTTCGACGGGTGTATGTTCTAAGTAGCACGGGTTACATCCCCTTTCGTATTATTTTTCTGCTATTTATTATTTAGTGTTCATAGATTGTATATTCTGCAATGTGTTTCGCTTAGCTTACCTAGTCGTGGGGACTGGGTGCCGTCATGACAGGTTCACGATTGGTGAACTAGGGTCGTGACAAGTTGGTATCAGAGCTCTAGGTTCATAGGAGTAACGGGACACAAACCGGTTACTTCGAGTCTCGCTGATCGATACGGAGACGTCTGTATTTATCTACGAGAGGCTATGTAACTTTTTAGGAAACTCTTCATTTCTTTTGGATTCCTTGTCATGTGATATTTTGGCTCCAAATCTAAACTTCTGCTTTCTATTCTCTCACAGATGGTGAGGACACGTGCTACTCGTGAGGATCAGGCACACGCGCCCCCTGCTACCGCCGCCAGAGGCCGGGGCCATGGTAGAGGACGAGGACGCGCCCGAGGTGTAGCCACAACACCCGCGGGCGCTACCGCTGAGGCACCACCGGTGGATCAGGTTGGAGCACAGGCACCTGGTACACCGACTACAACTGCTACTACTCCAGCACTCCAGGAGACCCTGGCCCAGTTCATGAGTATGTATACCACTTTAGCTCAGGCAGGGTTGCTTCCTCTCACTGCAGCTACATCTCAGGCCGGGGAGGGGCCCAGACTCCCGCAACCGCTACACCTGAGCAGCGAGTGCCAGTGGGACAGGTTCCAGAGATTATTGTTATGCCTTCTGCCGCCCCAGCACTGCCCGGAGGTGGGCCAGCTGCCTTAGAGGACGAGCAGCGTAGATTGGAAAGGTTTAAGAAATATGATCCTCCAGTGTTCAGCGGTTTGGCTATAGTACGATGCATTGGGTTTTCTCGGAGGAGTGTCATCGTATCCTCCGTACTATGGGTATAGTGGATACCAGTGGGGTTTCCTTTACCGCTTTTCAACTTCGAGGTGCCGCTTATGATTGGTGGCGCACCTATGAGTTGGACAGTCCAGATGAGTCTGCCTTATTGACCTGGGCACAGTTTTCTGATATGTTCTTGAGTGAGTTTGTTCCCCATAGCCTTAGGGATTCTTGGCGATCGGAATTTGAGTGGTCGCATTAGGGCTCTATGATGGTATCAGAGTATGCTATCAGTTTCACCCGGTTAGCCAAACATGCACCGGCCTTAGTCGCCACGGTCCGGGAGAGAGTGTGAAGGTTTATTGAGGGCCTTATTCTGCCTATCCGGTCTAGCATGGCTAGAGAGCTGGAGACATATATACCATATTAGCAGGCGGTGAGTATTGTTAGGCGGATCGAGGGTATGCTCCCTAGAGAGCGAGGAGAGAGGGAGGCCAAGAGGTCTCGTGTTGGGTCAATTCTCTGGTGCCCGTACTGCAGCAGTCGGTTGTTTTGGCAGGGGGTTATTCCGATCATCAAGTTCATTTAGCATTGCCAGCAACTGGTAGTACTCCAGCTCCTCCAGCACCTCAGGAGCCTTATTATGCTCCCCTAGTTTCCAGTGCGCCTCCTGCGCAGGGTACCTCTAGGGGTGAGTCTAGCGGGAGCGGGGCCGATAGTCATAGCCACCTCGTCCTCCCAGGGCTTGTTTTGAGTACGAGGATACTCGCCATCTATTTAGGGAGTGTCGTAGGCATAGGAGGGGAGCACCTCCACAGACTTTGCAGCCTCGGCGTGATTCTCAAAGTTAGTAGGACGTCATCCCAGATCTAGCTGCCACCCTACCTGCCCAGCTAGCCATAGGCGGGGATCGGGGCGCTAGAGGCTGCCCGCGAGAAAGGGTTAGGTCAGATTTTATGTTATTCTTGATCGCTCTGCAGCTGTCGCCTCCAATTCTGTTATCACGGGTATTATCTTGGTTAGTCACAGAGAGGCAACGGTTCTATTCGATCCTGGTTCTACTTTTTCATATGTGTCCTCTTATTTTGCTTCAAATATGGGTGTGCCTCGGAATTCTTTGAGTGCCCCCATTTATGTTTCTACTTCGGTGGGAGATTCTTTGGTTATGGACCGTGTGTATCGATCGTGTTTGGTTACCATTTGTGGTTTGGAGACCAGAGCGGATCTATTGTTGCTCAGGATGGTCGATTTTGATATTATTCTGGGCATGGACTGGTTGTCGCCCCATTATGCTATTCTTGATTGTCACGCCAAGACCGCGACGCTGGCTATGCCAGGTATTCCACGCATTGAGTGGAGTGGTACTCTAGATCATACCCCTAGCCGTGTTATTTCCTTTCTCAGAGCTCAGCGTATAGTTGAGAAGGGGTGTGCTACTTATCTAGCCTACGTGCGGGATGTCAGTATTGACACTTCCTCTATTGATTTCGTTCTTGTGGTACATGACTTTGCTGATGTACTTCCAGCTGATCCCCCAGGCATGCCGCCCGACAGAGATATTGACTTTGCTATTGATTTGTTGTCGGGCACTCAGCCCATTTCTATTCCATCGTACCGTATGGCTCTTCCTGAGTTGAAGGAGTTGAAGGATCAGTTACAGGAGTTATTGGGTAAGGGTTTCATTCGACCTAGTGTTTCACCTTGGGGTGCTCCTGTGTTGTTTGTGAAGAAAAAGGACGGTTCTACGCGTATATGTATTGACTATCGCCAGTTGAACAAAGTTACAATAAAGAACCGGTATCCTTTGCTACGTATTGATGACTTATTTGACCAGACTACAAGGTGCATAGGTGTTCTCTAAGATTGATTTGCGCTCTGGTTATCATCAGCTGAAGATTAGGGAGCCAGATATCCCGAAGACTGCCTTCAAGACTCGATATGGTCACTACGAGTTCCTCGTGATGTCTTTTGGGCTGACTAATGCCCTAACAGCCTTTATGCATTTGATGCACAGTGTGTTCAGGCCTTATCTGGACTCGTTCGTGATTGTCTTCATTGATGATATTCTAGTATATTCCCGGAGTCGGGAAGAGCACGAGCAACATTTGAAGATAGTGCTTCAGATTCTTAGGGAGAAGCAGCTATATGCCAAGTTCTCTAAATGTGAATTCTGGTTGCGTTCAGTGGCATTTTTGGGCCACATGGTGTCGAGTGATGGTATTCGAGTAGATCCGAGGAAGGTGGAGGCCGTGCAGAGTTGGCCCAGACCCTCCTCCGCTACTGAGATTCGCAGTTTCCTTGGTTTGGCGGGCTATTACCGTATGACCAGATTGACCCAAAAGGGTGCCCCTTTTCAGTGGACAGACGAGTGTGAGGCGAGCTTTCAGAAGCTCAAGACAGCTTTGACATCGGCCCCTATATTGATGTTGCCTACAGGTTCGGGGTCCTATACTGTATATTGTGATGCCTCACGAGTTGGACTCCGTGCGGTATTGATGCAGGACGGTAGGGTGATTGCCTACGCGTCGAGACAGCTGAAGGTGCATGAGAAGAATTACCCCATGTTCATGATTTGGAGCTAGTTGCCATTGTTCACGCCTTGAAAATTTGGCGTCATTATTTATATGGGGTTCCTTCTGAGATCTACACTGATCACCGGAGCTTGCAGCACTTGCTTAAGCAGAAGGACCTGAATATGCGTCAGAGGAAGATGGTTGGAGCTGTTGAAGGACTATGATATTACTATTCTCTATCATCCGGGCAAGGCTAATGTAGTTGCTGATGCCTTGAGTCGACGGGCAGAGAGATTGGGGAGTTTGGCATATCTACAAGCTTTAGAGAGGCCTATGGCGACGGATGTTCAGGATTTAGCCAGGCAGTTTGTTAGACTGGATCTTTCGGAGCCCAGCCGGGTTCTGGCCTGTATGGCTCTCGCTCTTCTCTATTTGACCGTATCAGGGAGCGTCAGTTTGACGACCCTCATTTATTTGTCCTCCAGAGTAGAGTTCGGCGTGGTGATGCTCGAGATGTTACCATTGGGGATGATGGAGTTATGAGGATGCAGGGGCGTATTTGTGTGCCCAATGTAGACGATCTTCGAGAGCTGATTCTAGCAGAGGCCCATAGCTCGCGGTATTCCATCCATCCGGGAGCCGTGAAGATGTATCAGGACTTGAAACAACATTACTGGTGGAGGCGGACGAAGAGAGATATAGTTGATTATGTTTCTAGATGCCTCAACTGCCAGCAAGTGAAGTATGAGCATCAGCGTCCGGGTGGATTGATGCAGCAGATTGAGATTCCCGAGTGGAAATGGGAGCACATTCCATAGACTTTTTATCTGGACTTCCACGGACTGTTAGGAAGTTTGATTCTATTTGGGTTATTGTGGATCGGCTGACCAAGTTCGCCTATTTTATACCGGTGAGCACTGCATATTCATCGGAGCGACTGGCAGAGATCCATATCAAAGAGATAGTTCGGCTGCACGGTATTCCAGTTTCCATCATTTCAGATAGAGGCACTCAGTTCACTTCATGGTTCTGGAGGGTCGTACAGCAGGAGTTAGACACCCGAGTGGAGTTGAGCACAGCGTTTCACCCCCAGACTGATGGTCAGTCCGAGCGCACTATTCAGATTTTGGAGGATATGCTCCGTGCGTGCGTGATTGAGTTTGGAGGTTCGTGGGATCATTTCTTGCCACTGGTGGAGTTTGCTTATAACAACAGCTACCAGTCTAGTATTCAGATGGCACTGTTTGAGGCCCTATATGGTAGAAGGTGCAGGTCTCCCGTGGGTTGGTTCGAGCCGGGCGAGGCCAGGCTGCTAGGTACTGATATGGTTCAGGATGCTATGGACAAGGTCAAGGTGATTCAGGACAGACTTCGTGCAGCCCAGTCTAGACAAAAGAGTTATGCGGATAGGAAGGTCCGCGATGTGGCTTTTATGGTTGGCGAGCGGGTTCTGCTTCGAGTCTCGCCCATGAAGGGCGTTATGAGGTTTGGGAGGAAAGGGAAGCTGAGTCCTAGATTTATTGGTCCTTTTGAGATTTTGAGGCATGTTGGGGAGGTTGCTTATTAGTTGGCCTTACCTCCCAGCCTAGCCCGAGTCCACCCCGTGTTTCATGTCTCTATGCTCCGGAGATACCATGGTGACCCGTCGCATGTGTTGGATTTCACTTCTGTCCAGCTAGACAAGGATCTGTCTTATGTTGAGGAGCTAGTAGCCATTCTAGACAGGTATGTCAGGAAGGTAAGGTCAAAGAACATCGCTTCAGTAAAGGTTCAGTGGTGGGGTCAACCGGTCAAGGAGGCGACTTGGGAGATCGAGCAGGATATGCACAGCCAGTACCCTCATCTTTTCACCACTCCAGGTATGTTTTCTATTCTCGTTCGAGGACGAACGAATCTTTTAAGTGTGGGAAGATGTAACGACCTGGCCGGTCGTTTTAGAAAATAAAGCCCCGATCGCCAATTTAACTGTTCCCCTAAGTTCATTTCTGCTATTGTGGTTTGCCGGGAGAGTCTGTTCTGAAATTTGGGACATTTTGGGACACTTAGTCCCTAAATGAGAGCTTTAAAGTTAAAAATGGTCCGTAGTTGGAACAGTGTTAAGACGACCTCGGAACGAAAATCCGATGGTTCCATTAATTCCGTTAGGTGATTTCGGGGTTGAGAGCGCGTTTGGAATGTATTTTGGAGGTCCGTAGCTCAATTAGGCTTGAAATGCCGAAGTTGGAAATTTTGGCGAATCCGAACGATAGGTGAGATTTTGATCAAGGGGTCGGAATGGAATTCCGACAATTTCTGTAGCTTCGTTATGTGATTTTGGATATGTCCGCAAATTTTCAGGTCATGTGGACGTCGTTTGGTCGGGTTTTAGATCGATTGTGTAATTCGGAAAGTTTTAAGGAATTTAGGCTTGAATTCGATGTGAATTATGAGTTTTGATGTTGTTAGACGTGTTTTGAGGATTGGTACAAGTTTGAATAAGGTATTAGGATATATTGGCGTGTTTGGATGAGGTCCCGAGGGCCTCGGGGTGGTTTCGGATGGATAAACGGGGGAAAAACATGGAAATTGCAGGTTTAGGAATTCTGCCTCTGTTGTTTTCGCCCCTGCAGAAATGGAACCGCAGAGGCGAGTCCGCTGAAGCGGAAATTGGAACGCAGAAGCGGACTGGGGCGCTGAGGCAGTCCTTGTTCGCATAAGCGGCATCGCGGGTGCGAGGATAGGGACCACAGAAGCGGTCAGGAGTTGAGTTGGGGGAATTCCGCAGAAGCGGACAAGCCTTCGCTTAGGCGAGTCCGCAGAAGCGGACTCATGTTCGTAGGAGCGGAGCTCTCAGCAGGAGCGAAGAGAGCTCTGCAGGAGCGGACTTTTGTCCGCAGGCGCGGCCTCGCGGAAGTGGCTTTAGGCTTGCAGAAGCAGAATGGGCCAGCCCGGCCTGGGTTTCGTAGAAGCGACAAAATGTCGCGGAAGCGGATCCGCAGAAGTGGAAAATAGTCCGCAGAAGCGAAAATCGCAGAAGATTAATTGTATCAGAAGTTAGAAAATTTTAGAAACATTTCACACATTGGGGTCTCGGCTTAAGAGGCAATTTGGGCAATATTTGAGGGAGATTCAAGGGGAATCATCAGGTAATCAACTATGGACTCATCTTATGTTTAGTATTGGTAATATTATGCAATTATATCATGAAAATGGAGGGATTTGGGGTAATTTATGGAGGATTTAGCCCTAGGCATGAACTTTAGAAAAAACAAGGTTTTGAATGGGCAAATGGAGCCCGAATTTGGTAAATCTTATATGCTTAGACTCGTATTGAGACGAGGGTTCCGAATATGTAACTTTCGTGATTTTTCGATAAGCATACCGAAAGTCAGGTTTTGACAACTTATGGGTTTTGGTGTATTTTGAGTTGTTTTGATTGGGTAATGCCCAAATAGCCTATTTTGATATGATTATATTGATTTTGATTAGATACTACACCTGTGGAGGCCGACATTCACGGCAAGAGAGTTGTTTCTTAGCGGTTTTGTACCGGAGTTGAGGTAAGTGGCTTGTCTAACCTCGTGTGGGGGAACTTCCACCCCTAGGATATTATGTGATAGTTTAAATGCCTTGTACGCGAGGTGACGGGCGTGTACATGCGCTGGTTGTTGTAACACATACTTTACTTCAATTGTCCGATTAGTGATATTTCTGCTCTTAGCTGATTAAATCGTTACTTTTACCCGGTATTAGTTAGAAAAGCATGATTAGCTAGGAATTAACATGTCTAATTGCCTAGTTGACTCCCTTGAACTTCGTGATAAATTGTTGGCATTAGTCCCGGTGAAGTTGCAGTTAAACATATTATATTCTCTCTGTGTGTTTTCTTTATTTGATGTGTTGGTGGACTGCGGGTTCAATTCCCGGAGATCCCAGGGCTGTGGGTTCGATTCCCAGAGACCTGAAGTGATATTGTTTGTGGACTACGGGTTCGATTCCCGGAGATCCTTAGCTATTGAGATATGGACTGCGGGTTCGATTCTCGGAGATCCTGAGCCATTGAGATGTGGACTGCGGGTTCGATTCCCGGAGATCTTGAGTTATTGAGATATGGACTGCGGGTTCGATTCCTGGAGATCCTGAGCCATTGAGATGTGGACTGCGGGTTCGATTCTCGAAGATCCTGAGTTATTGAGATATGGACTGCGGGTTCGATTCCCGGAGATCCTGAGCTATTGCTATATTATTGAGATGTGGACTACGGGTTCGATTCTCGAAGATCCTGAGATTTATTGAGACATAGGCTGCGGGTTCAATTCCCGGAGACCCAGGGGTACTGTTGATAGGACTGTGGGTTCAATTCCCACAGGTCCTGGACTTTTTAATTGAGTTTGTTACTTGTTGTTAGCTTAATTGTAGATGGTTGCAGTAATCATTTTTATTGTTGTTATTTCGGAATTATTATCATTTAAACTGCTTATTATTGTTATTATCATTTTGTAATTGTTTTCTCTCAGTAGGGCCCCGACCTTCCTCGTCACTACTCCATTGAGGTTAGGTTAGGCATTTACCGAGTACTGCCGTGGTGTACTTATGCTATTCTTCTGCACACTTTTGTTGTGCCTATCTAGGTACATCTGGACAAGCTCATACTAGGTGATTTAGTAGCACTTTGGGAGACCTCGAGGTATGATCTGCTACGTCCGCGGATCCGGAGGCTTTCCTTTTACTCTGATAGTATTAGCAGACATTTTTCCTTCATTTCGTTGTTAGATACTCTTTACACATAGAGCCACAGTTATATATTCTCTTTTAGTCTGTGTTACCCGTGAGATTCCGGGTCTTGGTGGTGTTATATACAGTGTGTTTCGACGGGTGTATGTGCTAAGCGGCACGGGCTACATCCCCTTTCATATTTTTTTTCCGCTACTTATTATTTAGTGTTGATAACCTGTATATTCCGCAATGTGTTTGGCTTACCTAGTCGTGGGGACTGGGTGCCGTCATGACAGGTTCACGATTGGTGAACTAGGATCGTGACAAGAACATATGCAGAAGGTAGCAAACTTCAAGGATGGCAATAATGGTCTTCCATATGGGTTTCCACTGACGCAAGTGTTTAAGTTTTTCAAGGTGCCACTGGAGCAAGGCAAGGTAGGAACCAAGAAGCAGGCCTTCTCTCAAACAACTTTGGAAGAATGTGAGTGCATCGAGAAGAATGGGGGGTGGGGGGTTGGGGGGTTAGGCAGAACATCAACAATCTCGCAGCTCATCAATGCTCAAAATAGTGCAATTGAGGAGATTTGAAGGTTGAAGGCTAGGAATGTCATCTTGGAAGGTCAGCAGTCCCAAGGGGCCCCAGAGTCAATGGGAAGTGGTTTATTTGACAAAAGAAAATGCTGACTCAAGGAAAAAATGGAGAACCTGAAAGCAGAACTACTCAACGAGAAAAAGTCAGCAAATGCCCGAATATACCTAGTTTTCCAAACTCTTGCTGCAGCTTCCAAACCCTCAACTCCTAGTGCCCCCTAAGCAACTCTTTCAGTTACCAATTTCTGGATTGTCTATTTTTGTTTTTATCACTTGGCAAATGCTTTTGTTTCTTTTGTTTTGATGTGGATGTGATGTATCAATACTGCTTCCGATTTCAATAGTCCAATCTTTACCTTTGCTTTATAAGCGAAGGCATATGTTTTATATATAAAAAAACTCTTATCTTTTGCTATCTAATTGCTTGTGTTCTCTGTTTCTCTTTTCTATTATGTTGTGTGCACGTATGTGGCATGAGTTAGCTAGACTACACCTTTTTATGTTGTTTTCCTACTTGTGTATTTTTAATGATGCCAAAAGGCGAGAAGTATAATTGAAACTGGGATCTAATTAAGGGGAAGCATAAAGTCAGGGGGAACTTGTGAAGTTCCTGTTGCTTCATCTGGTTATTTCTCCTCTAAATATATGTTATCACTGTCTAAGTTTGTCATTATCAAAAAGGGGAAATTGATGGGGTTTTAATGTCTTTGCCTTATGTTTTGATGATCTAACAAACTTACTGTGAAGAACCATATATGGAACCTAACACACTTGGTACACATTGCTAATAGACAGATTCCAACCAGAACTCAAGCTATTGTAAACTGCTGCAAGTGTAGAAAATAAAGAAACAAGACAGGGACATGATCCCTTGTGTTTCCCTGACAACAATACAAAAGTCAACTGTGCAAAGGTGGAAAGTGGTTGCCACAGAAATAGTGCATACAGTGCAGCAATTTTGCAGTCACTTGTCCTTTGACCAACCAAGTGCTTACATCATTTAGTGATGTCATCAAAGGTGTATTAGCAAGAGTATTACAACAAAACACCACTTGAACTCTTGAGAATTCACTTCAAGCATTCAAGCCTTCAGAGATAGTGAATTCAATTCTCAAGAGCCTCAAGAACAAAATTAAATGCTACTATGGACCAGTTCCTAAATCTAGTATTTTGTTATCCTTAGTTGAGTTGTAACTTTATAATTTGTAGTCATTGTAATTCTTAAATTGCTTAGTTAGAAGCGTTGCTTAGGAACCCCTTTGTAAAACCATAAACCCTTTGTGGTTGTGTTGTGACTAGAGTTAGTCATGGGTTGAAGTCTTTGTAATTGGTGTATTGAAAAGTGGATTGTAATATGTGTATTATGAGTTAGTGAGGGATTAAGAGTTTATTTCCTAAATGGCATAGGTTGTAATCTAAAAGTTGTTCATAGTGAAGTTGAAATCCTACCAGTATAAGTCGTAATTTTTTATTCCCTTGAGCCGAAATTTTTCCACGTAAAACTCCATGTCTTATTTATTTACTGTTTTTATTATTATTCTCTGTGGAAATTCATAGAGGACTCGGTACTCTATAGTTTGGTGAACTCATATAAACTATCATATTCGGTATTCAAAAGTTACATGCCATATTTGATATTTAAAATAGCAAATATCGATATAGTATCAACATAAATATTACATAATACCCATATTATTGGTTATAACATAAATATTAAAGTTCTAAATTTTACTTACTGTTATTTTTATAGTTCTTTTTAAACTTTATCGCCTTTGTTACCTTTCCCTTTTTCTTTAGTTACTTACGTACGTTTTAACGTTTTTTCTGTCTAGGTTTAGCATTTTTAGTTTTTTTTCACTATATTATAATAATTTTATTTTCGTATTTGTGAATACATAACATAAGAATATTACAAACTATGGTTTATGCATTGTTGAATATTCGAGCTGAACAAAACGAAGATACCAAACCTAATAAATTAAAACTGAATGGAGAAGAAACGTACCATACCAAATTAAATTAGGTATGGTGTTGGTATAACATTTTAAAAAATGAATACTAAAAATTTCAAATCAAAATATCTAAATATCGTAATATACTGACTGACAAACACCCCTACTCATGTTGGTTGCTTAACTATTTTCTGAATTAGTGTAGTTGTTCGCGCAATGATGCTTATCGGTAATCTATACTTTAAGCCATGTATATTACTTAGATCATCCAACAACTAATAATTTTAAATCTCAAGAAAAGCATGTTTGACCAAGTTTCTAGAGGGCCAAAAGTATTTTTTTGACAAAAAATACTTTTTAAAATTTTATGGTGTTTGATCAAGAAAGAGAAGTAAAAGCAGTTTTTCAGCTTTAAGCAATCAATTACAAATTCTAGCTTCTTTTAATAGCATATAAAAGTTATTTTTTTAAGACAAAAAGATCCTTACCAAAAATTTATATTTCCTAGATTATTCCTCGTTAATTTAGCTTTTGTCTTTTACTTTTTGTTTGTAGCATCCAATATTGAATATTTCTTCTTTTCCGTCATTCTTATTCTTCTTTTGTTCTTTGAGATAGTTTCTCTATTAGAAATAGATCTCTTCTTTTATATAAGAATTAGTTATGGAGTAAATTTTGATTTATACTGAACCACATATATGGACTAATATGATAGTCTCTTTACTAACAAAAACATAAAAGTGACTAAAAATGCAAACTTTGGCTTTAAAAACAGAAGTTTTTAGCCAAAATTATCCTTTATCTTTAAGAATAAATTAAACTTTGTCCTTTAAATATGAGTCTTAGCACCATCTGTCCTCTTCGCACTAATGTTTAAGAATAGGTTAAACTTAGAATGCAAAACATAAGCACTTTTAGTCTAAGTAACAGAAAATACTCGCTTATGTTAGAAAACTAACCGACATACTCGCCTCTTTAACCCTCAAAATCAGTCCATTTTTTTCCACACAACTTATTCACATCATCATATCGATATTTGGTATTAACATTAGCTCATGTTAATGGCTAATTTCATATTCGCACTAATGTTTTCAAAAATATTCGATTGCATGTTCATTAAATAATAAACATGTTGTTCATCATTATATACTCTATAAATCACGGTTACATTTAGGTGTGAAGAACTACATGGAATGTTATGTTTTCTGAACCGTTCACACACACATAAATATATATATATATATATATATATATATATATATATATATATATATATATATATATATATATATATATATATATATATATATATATATATATATATATATATATATATATATATATATATATATATATATATATATATATATATATATATATATATATATATATATATATATATATATATATATATATATATATATATATATATATATATATATATATATATATATATATATATATATATATATATATATATATATATATATATATATATATATATATATATATATATATATATATATATATATACATATATATACATATATATATATATATATATATATATATATATATATATACACACACACACACTAAATTAGCATATGGTGATTACTTAAATACCAATAAAAGTTTCAGATTGAAACAGTTTCATTTTCTTATGTCCAAAACTTTCTTGAAATAATTTAAGGGTCCACCAAACTCTATTGAGAACTAGGTTCTCTATTTTGTTCAACAAAACACACATACATTGCAGTAAATAAATGACAAGAGGAACTTTACGTGAAAAATTATCATCTCAACGAGATTTAAAACCACGATCTACCCTTGTAGGATTTCAAATTTACTACTGAGCAACTTTTAGATTAAAACCTATGCAACCTAGAAATTAACCTCTTAATCCCTCACAAACTTGTATTACTCTATTACAATCCATTTTGTAATAACTCTATTATAAATACTTTACAACTCGACTAACTCTAGCCAAGACTCAAACACAGGGGTTTAAGATTTACAAACGGTTTCCTACATAATACTTCTAAACAAGCTAAGCATGAATTACACTTGAAGAACTATTACAAAGTTACAACTCAACTAAGGACAAACAATAACTTTATATGGGAATTGGTTTGTAGTTGTTTTGTTCTTTGCTCTTGATGCACTTGAGAATTGCTTGATGGTTGATCAATCATATGAGAGAGCTTGAGTGAATTCTCTAAGTGTTAAATTGATTTTTGTTTTACCATTCTTGATGTTAATAATACATGTGTGACATCACTTACAATGATGTAAGCAAGGTAAGTAAAAAACCTTCCTAAAAAAGTTGACTGTTGATTGTTCCTGTATTGTAGCGTGTGCATGCACCAACTTTTCCAACTGGAGAGTTGACTTCGTACATTTACCTCAGGAGCTGGTAGTAGCATGTTCCCTCAACTGTTCTTTCGACTTTGAAGAGTTGAGCCATATCCTAAACTGGAACCTTTGGATCTTAAGGTTTTGAGAATATGTGACATGTTCCCTATCTGGTTCTTGAAAGTAAGTTTGTTAGATCATCAAAATATAAAATAAGGTACTTGTAACCTATCAATTTCCCCTTTTTTGATGATGAAAAACTCATAATTGAAAATACCAGAAAGAGCCACACAGAACTAGACAGTGAACCAGAAAGACCTTAAGTTTCCCCCTGAATCCCCGAGTTTGCATTCCCCCTTAATCAGTGCACATCATAATACAGTCATAAAATAATTATGCAATTATTCTTCCCCTTTTGGCATCATAAAAATATCACTAACAAGCTTTTAAACAATAAAGAAGTCTTGCTTTATGTTAAATCATGCCACTTATGTGCACATAATCATGACTAAAAACAAAGCATAAAATCAAGGTATAAACAACAAAAAAGGAAAAACTTGCATTAACATAATTTGGATTTTTCAACAGGAACAGAGTCAATGTTACTACCAGAATTTTGAACAATCAACAAAAAAAATACCACAAATATCATCATAAGAACTGACACCGAGAGACTTGACCATAAACTAGATCATAGACTTGATACTGAGGGACACTATTTAGAGAGCACTGGAAGGAGAAAGCTTGGAGGCAAAAGCAAGGGTTTGGAGGATTAAATCTATTTGAGCATTTGCTGACATTTGCTCATTGAACAGTCTCTCTTTTAGGTCCTCCACTTGTTTCCCGAGCTCAGCATTCTCTGTTGTCAGACGAGCAACCTCTTCACTTTGAGAGCTATTGAAACCAGGTGCCTCTTGCAGTTGACTTAACTGAGTCCAAAGGAAAGCATTCCTTGCTTTCAATTGCCTTATCTCAGTAATAGCACTGTTTTGAGAATTAATCAACTGATATATGGTGGAAGTGCTTCCAACTCCTCCAACTTTCTAAATACACTCACATTTTTCAAGAGTAGCTTTGGAGAAAGTTTGCTTCTTGTTGCCTACTTTAGCTGGTCCTATAGGAACCTTAAAGTCCTCAAAGACCTTGGTGAGAATGAACCCGTATAGCAGCCCATGAAAACCATCTTTAAAGTTTGTCACTTTATTCATGTGCTCTATTATGATCCCAGGATTGATTGTAGTGAAGTTGTCTAGTGCTTCCATGAGAAACAGTTCTACACAAGAGGTGATAGATCTTCTCTTAGCTTGAGACAGCAACACTTTGTTCACCATCTCAAATAGTAGTTGGTATACATGAAGGAGGGCCTTCTTCTGAACCTATTCCCCTTGCTAAACTGCTTTGTCACTCAAGATTGCATTTCTGAAGTTTTGAGAATAGGTTCCCTAAATACTGGACAACCTTTCAACAGGTACACCAAGAATAGACCCCAACAAAGAGAGTCTATTACCATATTAACTCTATTTACTGGCACACATTCGTGATCCTCGTCAACCTTGAATAAGTGAGTATAGACACTTTGAACTTCCTCCTCATACGCCTTTGGAGCATCATTTGTGAACAAATGTGTCCACTGTTGAAACTCACAGATCTTAACCAACTGTCTCACACCAGCCTCCTCCAATATATCAGGGTAAAATGTGCTGCCCCGTAGCACCTTTTGGCTCTTCAATATCTCTTTCCCATCACTCCTTAGTTCACCAACTCTGGCCTCTTTGAAAAACCAGGTTCTTCATCAGTATGAGATTTTCTTTTAGCAGATTTGCTAACATTCTTCTCTCTTTCATCATACTTTACAGACTTTTCATCCAATCCTTCCATCACACCAGCACCAAACTCTTTCACAGACTTATAAGCAGATTTTTTCACTATATTTTCACTAGAGATAAAATCATCAGACTTGTTCATATTTTCAGCAGACACTAAAGATCCCTTTTTTGGCTTGGGGATACCATGCTTATGTGAGAGCTTTCTAGTCAAGAAACCAGGTTCCTCAGCTTCTTCCTCATCCATATTCACGATAGGCACTGACTTTTCACTTACATCTTTCTCATCTTTTACCAACTTTCTTTTCCTTGACTTAGCTTGACTATTCTTAAGAGAACACTCAAGAGCCTCCTTCCTTTTTAACCTTCTAGTGGGCCCCTTAGGAGTACACTCTTGAGCAACAATTGGTCTACGTCTAGTCAAGCTTGCTATTGGCAAATCATTGGAATCCTCTTCACTATCCCTTTTTTTTCTCCAAACATTGACTTTTCCTCAAGCACCGCCACATATAACAGCTCAACATCAAAATTAGGAGAGGGAGCAGGGTCAGTGCTCACCTGGGGTTCTAGAGAGGACGCTTGAGTTGGATAATCTAAAGGGGGATCAGGTCCTCCAATAGGTTCCCCAGTAGCACCTTCCTGTGCCAATGGTTCAACAGGCACAAGCTTATTAACCTCTCCAACAGTCTTAGACTCTTACCCCTGAGTCTCAAGACCATCCTCACCTGCTTGGACAAAAACTCCTTTATTATTTATGAACAACATGTTCTTTATGGAAAACTCAAGAGAGAAAGGAATGTTGCTTATGGACACATGATTAGGAGTAGTCATTATTGAGTCTACATTCTTGAGATCAACAGTTTGATCTTCCTTTGACTCTTCTTCCATATGAGAACTTGATATTTCCTGATTTTCGTCTTTGTGAGCAGTAATTTTTTCATCCCCTTTTTTCCGACGAAATAGCAGGAGAGTTCTAGGCTATAAATTGTATAGAATTCAAGGATTTACGGTTCTTATGAGAACTATAACTCGATTGGGTAAAAGAGGAGAAGGAATGTGGGGTGACTCTATCCTAGGGTTTTGGCTAGCAGTAGAGTAGAGAGAGGATTCTAGTGTTGGTGTTCAACTGGTGAGGACTCAATAGGGGTGTTGCCTGGAACACTAGAAATTATTTAATTTTCAGCCAATGTGAGAAGAAGAGAGAGGAATTGGTAGACTGAAGAGAGAAAGAAGAATAAACAAGTATGAAATGTTGATGTGAAGAGTGTTATGATAATGATAGATGTATTTATGATGGATGAGGTACCGGTTAGAAAGGGCGACACTTTTTTAGGAAGTTGGGTCGATTATTAATGGGTGAGACATTTGAGTTCAAAATACATAAGACAAAAAACTAACATGTTGACGTGGAACTTATTTTAACCGTTTGAAATGGTGCATGAGAGAATAGAGAAACTACTAACCTGTGTCAGGAGAAACAGGCTCCCTGACTAATCTTGTATTT
The DNA here is from genome assembly GCA_032618575.1 of Nicotiana noctiflora. Lineage (NCBI taxonomy): Eukaryota > Viridiplantae > Streptophyta > Magnoliopsida > Solanales > Solanaceae > Nicotiana > Nicotiana noctiflora. Next base: position 179,022 of record JASVEL010007203.1, read on the forward strand.
GTTAGCTTTGCCCTTTTTACCAGCCTATACTGCCTCAATTGCTTATTTGCTCTGTAATTATCAAGCATATCTACCTGTAGCAGTATAAATATAAGTTAGACTTTGCCCAAAAACACTTTGTAACTAATTTTACTTGAACATTTCTTTCATATCCAATCATCAAGGGACCAACTTCTCAAGTGGGTTTTATCAACCCCAATGCCAGATGATTTTTCTCAAAACGTTCTCTGCTTAGGGATTTGGTAAATATATCAGCAATCTGATCTTCTGTACTGCAGAATTTTCATACAAAATGAGCCCTTTTCAACATTGTCTCTAAGGAAGTGATGAGGCACATCAATGTGCTTGGTTTTATTATGTTAGATTGGACTTTTGGCCATATTGAGTGCACTTGTATATTCACATAAGAGAGACACACTGTATGAGAAAACTCCAAAGTCTACTAGATATTTCTTGATCCACAGTAACTGAGCACAACAAGAAGAAACTACTATATATTTTGTTTCTGCAGTTGAGAGTGCCGCTGAGTTTTACTTCCTTGTACCTCATGAGTTTAGACAAGAACCCAAGAAATGTGCCATTCTAAATGTCTTTTCCTATCCACCAGATATCCTACATAATCAGTGTCAGCATACCCAATAAAATCAAAGCTGTCACCCGAGGGATAGTAAAGAACCAAGTCCAGCATTCCTTTGAGATATCTTAATATTCTCTTGGCACCTTCAGATGAGATTCCTTTGGATTGGACTGAAATCTTGCACAACGACCCACTTTGAATACAATGTCTGGTCTGCTTGCATTGAGATACAAAAGTGACCCTATGATCCCTTTATACATGGCCTGATTTACAAGGGAACTAGGTTCATCCATGTCTAGACGTGTAGCTATGGCAATAGGAGTGTCAATTACTTTTGATGCTTCCATCTCAAACCTTTTCAATAGCTCCTTGATGTACTTCTGTTGACTTATTAATGTTTTGTTTTGGAATTGTTTTACTTGGAGCCCCAGGAAGAAATTTAATTCTCCCATCATAATCATCTCAAACTCACTCCCCATTAATTTTGCAAATTCTTCACAAAGAGAGTCGGTTGTGGCTCCAAAAATGATATCATCAGCATATGCGTGAAAAATGAACAGGTTCCTCCCTCATTTCTTCAGAAAAAGAGTGTTGTCAATTTTCCCTCTTGTAAAGCCATTTTCTAGAATGTATTTTGACAACCTATCATACTAAGCCCGGGGAGCCTGCTTTAGCCCATACAATGCCTTCTCCAGTTTGAACACATGCTCAGGATGCTCGTGACACTCAAACCCAGGAGGCTGCTTGACATAGACTTCTTCTTTTAGGTAGCCATTTATAAATACACTTTTGACATCCATTTGGAACAGTGTGCACTCCATATGAGATACAAAGGCAATAAGAATTCTAATGGTATCCATTCGAGCTACTAGAGCAAATGTTTCATCATAATCAATCCCTTCTTCCTGATTGTAGCCTTGAACTACAAGCCTTGCCTTGTTTCTTATTATATTTCAAACTCATCAAGTTTATTCCTGAATTCCCACCTGGTTCTTATGATAGTTCAATTTACAGGTCGAGGAACCAGGTGCCACACCTTGTTCCTTTCAAATTGATGCAGTTTCTCTTGCATGGCCGTGATGCAGTCTACATTCTTTCAACGCTTTTTTGATATTTTTGGGCTCTATTTAGGAAACAAAAGGCTGATAAGTCAAATGAGTTTCTTGTTTTTGGTCTGGTTTGAACTCCTGAGTCAAGATGAGTGATTATATTGTTAAGAGGATGTGAAATTTTGTGATTCAAATTTGGTACTTGAATCTCATTGGCAGAGGACCCAAGTATGTCTGACTGAGGTTTTTGGGCGCTTCTTACTTCAGCAAGTATACCTTGGACTGCATCAACAAATATGTTTTTAGCTTCATTTGTTGTGATCGGGGGATCAGGTTCCTCTCCAATGGATGGGGATGTATTTGCATCATCTTCACTGGATTCATTGACATGGCTCATCATATATGCCTTTCCATTTTCCATATCAATCACTTCACCTAGAACTAGTGGTGATAAAATAGTTCAAAGAAAATAGTTAACCACCCATATTACTCACTAAAAAATAGGTTGGATAATGAACTTTTTAAAAATGGATCAAATATATATTAGAACCATATTATCCATTTAGAAAATGAATAACCAATGGGTCTAACTTTTACATTTTTATAGCCTCAAATTGGGGGTTCCTCAAGTTAGGGCGCCTAAGAATTCTCCCAAAAGCAATCATATGCAAGAAATCATAGATAATATGGTTACTCAAATTATCCACCGGTTAACCCATTTTTATCCATATTAAATATGGGTTAGGTCGGATAATTTATTCATTTTATATTACCCATTTTGACCCGAATCATATCCAACCTGACCTACTGTTTACAGCTTTTACCTCGAACATATAAGGGCTCTCCATCTTGGTCAACATGCCTATCATTCTCACATGAGAGGTGAGCTTTATCAAAGATAACATGAATACTTTTTTTCAACACATTAAGTCTTTTTGTTGTATACTTTTTAAGCTTTGCTTTGAGATAAGTATCCCAGAAACATTCCTTCATCACTTTTGGCATCGAATTTCCTAAGAGCTTCCTTTCCATTGTTGAGAGGCAAACATTTACAACCAAAAGTCCTTAGGTGAGTCATATTGGGATTTCTTCCATTCAATAGTTCATGTGGAGTCTTGTTCAGAACAGACCCGATCATGCACATGTTCACCAAGTAGCAAGCACTATGTCAGCTTCTGCCCAGAAATGCTTTGCGATCCCACTATCAATCAACATTATTCTTGCCATGTCTTCAAGAGTTCTATTCTTCCTATCCATGACACCATTTCTTGGAGCTGAAAAATTGTGAATGATACCATTTTCAGTACAAAACTCATCAAATTTGCCATTGTCGAACTATGTCCCATGATCAGACCTTGTACAAGCTACTTTATTACCAATCTTCACTTTTATCTTTTTGACAAAGGCAACAAACACTTCGAAGGTTTCATCTTTGGTTCTGAGAAACAAAGTCCAAGTCAATCTGGAGTAGTCGTACACTATAGCAAAGATGTATTTCTCTCCTCCCATGCTTTCCACCCTCATAGGTCCACATAGATCCATGCGAAGAAGATAAAGTGGCCTGGAGGTATTGACTTGCTTTTTTGTCTTGAATGAGGATTTGACTTTCTTACCTTTTACACATGCATCACATACTTTGTGATCCTTGAACCTTGACTTGGTCAGACCACGAACCAGGTCCTTCCTCACTAACTTCTTCAACAACGTGAAACTTGCATGACCTAGGCTCTTGTGCCATAATTCAACAACATCATCAACATCACTTAGATATCTAAGATCACAATTCTCTAGAGACTCAAAATCGACAACATAGATATTTTAGTATCTTTTTGACACTAGCACCACCTTACCAATCACCAGGTTTGTGAATGTACATATTTTTTACACAAATTCCACCTTGTTTCCCTTGTCACAAATTTGGGAAGCACTTAGCAAGTTGTACTTCAATCCGTTCACGTAGTACACATTTTCGATTGAGTGAGAGAGAGAATTCCTAATGCTTCCAACTCCCAGAATGTATCCTTTCTTGCCATTTCCAAAGGATACACTTCCTCCTTGTAGGGCCTTAAGTGAAAGGAAATCATTTGTTCTTCCAGTCATATGCTTTTAGTAGCCACTACCCATATACCATTGCAGGCTGCTTCCTTTCACTGTTCCTTGCACAAGAAAATTAGGAGTTAGGACCTTGTAATGAGGTAAGGGGTGAATAAGGGATCTTCTGGTCCAAGCAGGCATCATGCTTTTTTTTATATGAGGGACCAGGTTCTCTACCATTAGTTGCTTTTTCAGCAAAAACTTTATTTTTTCTGCTGTGATTGAAATCTGGCCATATAGTTTTCCTTAAAGTGTAGTGTTACCACAGTGAGTGCAAAGCCAATTGTCAGGTAAAATAATGTACTTGCTATGAGTGTTTTAAGGAATATTTTCCCTTTAGAACCCAATCCCCTACCTATTTCCCCCATTTTTGGTGTACATGGTAGTGATAGCATCAGAGGACCAGGTCCACTTGAGTGATTTTTGAAGATCACTCTTCACTCTACTTAGTTCTTCGTGAAGTTGTTTGTTTTTCTCAAACTCAGCACACAGACTAGACTTCACTAAATTTAACTTACTTTCAAGCTTATTGGGAATTTCCACCTCCATTGCCTCCAATACCTCCCTCCATCGACCTCGGTTATGTTCTCGTCAGGGCTGGGAATCTCCACATCTATTTCCTCCCTTCATCAATAGTCTTCCTTCACCTTCCTTACGTTGGTCACAACACTAATATACTGAATACATGTTCGTATCAGCCTAGTATAGATGAGGTTTTATCGATGGTAAAGTTCTTAACATGTCTAGTTCGGTGGGAGTATATTGTCCCAGGGTGGTTACCACTTTGGGTTTCCCTTTTGATGTTTGAGATGAAAAGGCAACCTTGTCTTTTCGAGGAACAGTCTTGGAGGTTCTAGCCAAGATGATGATGAAATTTCTCTAAGAAAGTAAGAAGGAAGGATGTAAAAGGGGATGGGTGAGGCTTTGTGAATTTGAAAATGTTGAGAAAGTAAGAATTATCAAATCGTTGATGCATTTATAGGAACCGAATGGTAGCAGAAGGGACAAACTAATAGCGGTTCGTGGGCTTCTCGATAGTCGCATTTGATGGCGACCCATGTGTGGTTTTTTTCGGCATGGAATTTAATGCTCTGATAGGCTAACGTCATGGAAATGATGCCCTCGGAGTAGAAGCTCAAAATTGTTTCCTATCACTCTGTTCTAGGAAATGCGAAGACTATCTGTATACAGTAAAATCGATGGTCCAATTTCTCGTCATTAAGACACTTTGGAAGATCACCTCCAAGGCTTGAGGTCGTGGCCGGGGCCGAGTATCTTTCCCCGAGGGTCTTCAATACTTGACCTGAAGGTAGTAATAATCACGGTAATGGTAGAAATGGGGAGTTTCCAAGGCACACGACTAGGGCTAACACAGTCTAGGGGGTTACTCTGAACCCAAATCAGAGCATCATTCAGCCGTCCCATCCCCATATATATAAAATTAATGTATTTTATACTATGTTGGGATCTCCCTCCTATATAAAGGGAGTCCTTGTCATTTTGTAAGGTATCTGTTGCTTTAGCTACTTTACAAGAAATATAAAATAATATTCTCTCTGCTCTCCTACAGATTCTCTTGATATTATTGCTTCCATTTATTATATTCATTATTGTTCAACATTTATTACTTATCATTGGCCATAAAGAGCCTTCTTTGATTCTATCATAACTGTTAGTCATACTTCGATTACCTTCGATAGCTCACAGTCGTGCCCCGGAATCGACCTCAAGGCCCCGACCCCGAACCGACAAGCTCGAGGCTTTGATTGTTAACATATCGGTTTGAACATCACCTTATCCTTAACTCTTATTTCATTTCTAAGTCTCACATACATAGCATCAACTGGTCTACAACCGGCATAAAAATAAATCACGTATTTTTAGAGTCTCATAATCAAAGTTAATTATTGTTACTATTTTTATGTATAAACAATCACCATTTTCTTCTTTATATCCGCTGGAGGAGTCTCCCCACGCAGAAAGAGCTTGCTTTACAACATTGTCAGCGATATTTTTTCTCTTGAAGCATTTATTAGGAACCGGGTTCCTCTTGACTGGTTTGTCAAATATGTTTTTGTTCTGATCTTGCTTTGGTAGAGGGCGATCCTCTATGAAGTTTCCTAGCTTGCCATATTTATGACACAAGTCATAGTTTTTTGGCTCCCCAAAACTTCTCCTTTTTGGAATCCCTCTATTCATGCAAACTATCTTCTGGAATTTTCTTGTCAAGTAAGCCATATCACTATCCTCATCACTTGAACCATTGTTGTATGTCATAAGGACCAGGTTCTTCTCTCTCTTGGGATCTCTTCTTTCACCGTCTTTCTTCATCTTGATTTCATATGTTTTCAGATTGCCAACAAGATCATCAATGGTTAGCTCCTGTAAGTCCTTAACCTTTGTAATGACGTTCACTTTGCTTTCCCAAGTACTGGGCAGCACACTAAGGATTTTTATGACACGCTTGTTTCTTGGAATAATTTCACCAAGAGAGTGAAGCTCATTAATGATAAAGGTGAATGTAGTATTCATATCTTAGATGGATTCATCATCTTTCATCCTAAAGAGCTTGTATTCAGTTGTGAGCATGTCTATCTTGGATTGCTTAACCCATGTTGTTCCTTCGTGAGTTGTCTGAAAAGCCTCCCAGATTTCTTTTGCTGGTTGACATGTTGATATCCGGTAATAGGGGTGGGCATCGGTCGGTTCAGTTCAGTTTTAAAAATTATCAGTTATCGGTTTACAAATATCATCACTCGATAAGATATTAGTTACCAGTTATTGGTTTATCGGTTATTGATCATTATCGGTTAGGTTATCGGTTTACCCGATAAGGTAAAACTAAAATTAAAAGAGATGAACGCTGAATATTAAAAGTGCTGAATATTAAAAATGCTGAATATTAAAAGTGAATGCAACAGAAGACAATACTAGTATGCTACTTTTTTCAAATCTAGCTGCTAGCTTGCACAAAGACTAAAAAGTTCAGCGCTACTGCTTTCCTTAAAATTCAGCTGCTAGCTTGCACAAAGACCAAAAAATTCAACGCTACTGCTTTCTCAATTGAAATAAATCACGATGCTGTAACTTTCGATCTACCAGTCCTAAAATATTTCTCACAACTGGGCAAAGTAAAATGCGGAATATCCAACAATGAAAAACATAACCTGGGCAAACTAAAATGCGGAATATTCAAATCAATATGTTTAAATTATTTTCACCTGTTCAGATAATAAAACTCAAGAAATTACAGTTGTTTAAATCCATTCTCTTTACAGTTTTTTGCTTCAATATATATTTGCATTGGGTGTCAGCTCTTAGTATTGCAAAAAATCGGGATATGCTCACTACTTTTTAGCTTATATAAATGAAGGGCCTACCAGTGACTTAAAGGGCAAACATAAAACAGAAGAAAATATCTTAAGTCAACAACAACAACAACAACAACCCAGTATAATCCCACTTAGTGGGGTCTGGGGAGGGTAGTGTGTACGCAGACCTTACCCCTACCATAGGGTAGAGAGGCTGTTTCCAAATAGACCCCCGACATCCTTCCCTCCAAGAACTTCCCACCTTGATCTTGGGGAGACTCGAACTCACAACCTCTCAGTTGGAAGTGGGGGTTGCTTACCATCAGAGCAACAAACTTATAAAAGACAGAACTTACACAATGAGGGAGTGAGCCGTGACTGGTTGAGAAATGGCAAGCTGATGTATGGCGGACCGGTGTACTGATGAGGGCTTGACGGACTTAGTTGGGCAGGTATGACCGCGTGAGTTGTGAGGTCGTGGTACGAAGGTGAGGACTTGCATGGTCTGAAGGTGAGGAATGGCATGGTCTGAAGGTGGCAGACTGGCGGTGGTCTGAAGGCGAGGACTGGCATGAATGTGAGTGAGGAGGCGGGCGTAGGTCTGAGCATAAGTGAAACTGAAAATGAAAGTATGAAACCCTAGTATTATCAATTATGTTACAATGCACTAAGGGTAAACTAGTAAATTTATAAATCCTTATTGGGTTATCGGTTTACCCAATAGCAGAAATGCTAAACCGATTCCGAACTGATAATCCAATAATATATATATTTTTTATCTATTAAACCATTAACCCAATAACCTAATACCGATAACCCAATAAGTAATTAGCAGTTCGGGTTATCGGTTTTACTCGATATATGCCCACCCCTATTCGGTAATATTAATCTAGACCAATGCACAAACAAGAATTTTCTTTGCACGAAAATTCTTTTCTATGGCCTTTCGATCAGAGTCATTGAATTTCTTCCTTGTCTTCGGAATGGATACAGCTGGGTCGCCAAGATTCTTGGAAGGAACAAAGTGTCCATCAAAGATAACATCCCATAGCTCTAAATCTTCAGCCATGATGAAGTCGTGCATCCTAGTCTTCCACTATCCATAATATTGGCCATTGAATATTGGTGGCCTGTAAGTAGACTGGCCTTCTTCAAAGTTTGGCAGAGCAACAATGAGGATCCTTTCTAGGTGTTAACCTGATAAAAGAACCTGCTCGATACCAATTGATAGAATTTAAGGGTCCACCAAACTCTATAGAGAACCAGGTTCTTATTAGGTTTAAAAGAACATACGCACACTACAGTAAATAAATGACAAGAGAAATTTTACGTGGAAAATTCCCATCTCAACGGGATTAAAAATCATGACCTACTCTTGAAGGATTTCAATTTCACTACTGAGAAAATCTTAGATTACAACCTATGTAACCTAGGAATTAACCTCTAAATCCTTCACTAACTTGTAATACTCTATTACAAGTCACTTTGTAATAACTCTATTACAAAGACTTTACAACTTGACTAACTCTATCATAGACTCAAACATAAAAGTTTAAGATATACAAAGAGTTTCCTATGGAATACTTCTAAACAAGCTAAGTAAGAATTATACTTGAATAACTATTACAAAGTTATAACTCAACTATGGACAAACAATAACTTGATGTGGGAACTGGTTCGTAGTTGTTTTGTTCTTTGTTCTTGATGCACTTGAGAATTGCCTGCTGACTGATCAATCAAGTGGGAGAGTTTGAGTGAATTCTTGTAACGACCCGACCAGTCATTTAGAGCCTCTGGCGCGTCATTCAGCAGATTGATGCCATGAACATCTTCATCTCAGGTATATTGACTTGTGTGTATGGTCAGAAGTCAAATTCAGGAAGTTTGGAGTCAAATCTAAATGGAAATTCTCATTTTGAAAGCTTAAAGTTGAAGAACTGAACTACGATTGGAATTTTGAGTAAATGACCTCGAAATTGGGATCTAAAAGTTCCAACATGCTCGTATGATGATTTTAAACTTGGACATATGTCCGGATTTGGTTTTTGATAACCCGTGAGCGTTTCAGCGTATATGGTGGAAGTTAGTATTTTAGAAGAATTTCATAAATTTGGGTTGGAAGGCATTTTAGAGTTATCCGTTTGGGATTCCGAGTCTGCGAATAGATCCATATGGTGATTTTGGAGTTGGGAACACGATCGGAAGTGAATTCGGGTGTCCGGATGTCATTTTGAAGTCATTTGGCAAAATATATGAATTTGAAGGTTTTTGAGAAAATTCGACCGGAAGTGAAAATTTTGATATCGGGGTCGGAACGCAATTCTAAAAGTTCGTGCAAGTCCGTAATGTCGAGTGTGACTTGTGTGCAAATCTTGAGTCAATTCGGATTGATTTTGGTAGGAAATGGAACAATTAATCTCTTTAAGGAAAGCTTAAGTTGGAAAAGTCAACTCAACGTTGACTTATGAGTTCGAGGGATCGGAACTGAATTCCGATGATTCGGTTAGTTTCGGTGGATGATTTAAGACTTAGGAGCACAATCGGAAGTAATTTTGGAGGTCCGGTGAAGAAGTTAGCCTATTTTGGCGAAGTTGGAATTTTGTCAGAATCCGATCGATAGGTGAGATTTTGATCCGGGAGTAGAAATGGAATTCCGACAAATGCAGTAGCTCCGTTTGGTGATTTTGGATATGCCTGCAAAATTTCAGGTCATTCGGAGGTCGTTTGGTCGGGTTTTTGATCGAATGTTGGTTGCGGAAGTTTAAATGAAAACTTAGGCTTGAATTTGCTTGGATTCGATGTTTTCCGTGTTTAAGGGCGTATTTTTATGATTGGAACAAGTTTGCATCGTGTTATGGAGTATGTTGGTGGTTTTCGTTGGGGGCCCGGGGGCCTCGGGATGAATTCGGGGGTCCAAACGGACCATTTAGAGCCAAAGTGAGCAGCTGATTGCTGCACTAATTGCAGCAGATTTTCAGCAATCTTCGGCTACTTTGAGAGCTTATATCTTGTAATCTATAAGGAATCACAAAACGTGAAAAACATGAAAGTTGTAGAACATCGTGTCTAGTTTCCAGAAAGCTAAATAACTCATAATTTGGACATCGGTACTAGAAGTTATGATCAACGGAAAATGATTGCTGGAGCAATAGGATGTACAACTTGTACAGCGCAGCAGGGTACAACCCGACGAAGCACAGACATATTCTTTATTACACGAAATTGGGTTATTTCTTTCATTGATTTCATTTCGTTTGGATGATTTTGGAGAGCTTCAAGAGGGGATTTCACCGGGTAAACATCGGAGGTAAGATTCTTGACTCAAAAACATAATTTTATGGTAGAATTAACACCAATCTTCATGAATTTGGGTAGAAATTGTGAAGGATTGTGGCCTAGATATTGAAAACGAAAATTTGGATTTTGAAAGGCCAATCGAACTCCGATTTCGATAAATTTCATTGCACGGACTCGTGACGAGACGAGGATCGCGTTGGTACTAATTTAGGAATTTTTCGAGCAGCAGGCCCGAGGTCGGGTTTTTACCAACTTAGTGTATTTATGCAAATTTCATGTAAATTGAAATGGGTTATGATTCTTTGACCATATTTGACACAATTATTGTGGTTTGAATAGATTCTACACGCGAGGCAGCGAATTCCAAAGGAAAGGGCATTGCGGACGAGTCTACGACCGGCTAGAGGTAAGTAGTTTATGTATATGGTAGCCTGAGGGTTCGAAACCCCGGCTTAGCACATTGTGACGCTAGTAGGGCGTGGCTCGCACCCCGTGGCAGGTGCGGGATTGATTGTGACCGGGGATCGAGACTTAGTCCATCCCGAATAAGTATAATATGATATATGTGGTTGAAAAACACTGTGTTTGATATAATTGTGGGCTGTAAGCCGTATTTGGGGCCTTGTGCCGACCTGTAGTATCCCTAGGGGATAGTTATATATGTGATAGCTATACTTTCTTAATCACTGATCTCAGTCCTGGTTTGGAAATCACTGTATTGAATTGCTAAGTCACATGCTTTGGAAAAATTAAATAAAAGTTAAAGTATTTTCATAATTTATGAACTGGAACCTGGAAATAATAATAATTGAGCTATTGTGTGACTTATATGATTGTTATGGACTGAGGATGGATCGGGCTGCACGCCGCAGCGGTTATCTAGGATCGGGCTGCACGCCGCAACAGTATTGCGCTTGGGCTGTAGGAGCCCCTCCGGAGTCTGTACACACCCCCAGTGAGCACCGTTGATGTTAAATGGATCGGGCTACATGCCGTAGCGGTTATATGCATTGCATTGCATCTTTATTTGTTAAATTATTCTCTGGTAGCTGTATTGTACTTTTGATGCTAGTTCGTAGGAGATTCAGACTGTAGTTAGCTTCATACTATGGTATTTTGTGGATTTCCTTCTTTCAGCTGCTTTTATATATTTATTACTCAACTGAGTACTTAGTACTCACCCCTACTCCCTGCACCTTTGTGTGCAGATTCAGGTACACAGGAGGGATAGACGAGCACTCCAGCTTTTATCAGTATTTATCCGAGTTGCTGAGGTAGCTGCTGGCGTTCGCAGGACTTGGCTTCTCTTCTTATTCCAGTTTTCCTTTGTATACACTTTATTCATACTTGAGTATTTGGATTAGATATTTTTATCCGATTATGTTTATAGGCTCTAGACTCGTGACCCTAGATCTTTGGGTGGTTATTCAGCTTAGCTTTATTGTTGAAATAATATCCAGGTAATTGATTTGAGCTTCATGCTCGGGTGAGAGTGTAAATGGTCGGGCTTGCCTAGCAGGTGTGTTGGGCGCCATCACGACCGGAATTGGGGTCGTGACAATCAAATTATATATCCCTAAGTTTACTCAACTAACTTGAAAGATAGCTCGTATTGTGGATCGGTACGGGGACGCCTGTACTTATCCTCGGGAAGCTTCAAACCTTTAGGAAACACTTCACATTTCTTGGAATTCTTATCGTGCGTACTTGATTCAGCTTGAGATATAATTCTTGGAAATTCCTTCCATACGCTTGTACGCGTACTCGAACGCTCAGTAATATAATTGCCTTGATGGCTTGTGATTCCCTGGTCGAGGGGCGAGATATAATCTCTGCGAGTTCATGTTGGGCCAGTCGGGAGGACTCGAGGCCAAATCTTTGTCTATGACATGAGCACCAAAGTGCTGATTTTACAAACTAGTATTATGAAATTTTGTGTGATCGGTATTGTTCCTAATTGTGGAAATGGAAGCTTAATAATGTACGAGTTGTCAAGTGTTAGATCCTTATTGTAATCTGTTATGTAACCCCGAGCTACGGGCGTGGTGAAAATTTATCATATCTCTTAGTTGGAAGGTAAAGTGTCTTACATGTAGTAAAATGAGTTTAGACTCGGGAAGACTAAAGTGATTATGCTATGTGTATCTTGGTGGAAGGTGTTGTACTGAAATACTAGATTGAGGCAAAATATGTGGGTTGATTCTAATGTGTAATTGAAGTGTATTTGATATATGTTATGATTCGAACAGGTGTAGCGCATGTTCATGTATCAATTTTGATAATATAACCCGTGTAGTATTGAGATTAATGTTGTTGATAAACATTGTGATGTCTTGTTGAGTTGTGGATGTATTGTTATGATGGTTTTGGTGATTCTCTGGCAGGTGGATAGGCTAAATTACAAAGGAAACTCTGTCGAAATTTTTGAAAAATTTGGGACTTAGAAAAATATTTCTGTCGCCTGGAGAGTAGGCTTAAATGTTGAGTGTGAATAAATGCAAGAATTGCAGAGGAGTTAAGGTCTCTGATGATTCGATTATCTGTCAAGCTTGTAAATGACTTGAGTTTATCTCACCATAACATTGTGGCATCATTTGAGTAAAGAATGCTATGAGCGGCTAAAAGTGCTTTGATGTATGGCTCCGAGCCAAGTTGGGGAGGTTGTTATTGATTAACTGATTGCACTATTGTGTGCTATGTTGGTTCTATCTCTAAGTATGTTGGGAAATTCTGATAAAGGTTATGGTGCTTCGTAGATATGAAGAAATAATAGGATGGTTTGAACTGCTGCCGGTAAGAATGTTTGGTGTATAGGAAGGAAAGATAGCTAAATGCATTTGTATGTAATCATGTTCTGCGGTGCCAGAGTTCTAACAGGGCACGCATGGTCTTGTCCAATAAGACAGTTGAATTATAATTGAATAAGCGTGAATGACGCCCGAGAATGGCGTTGCGGTGTTCAAGATTTTGCTTGTAATGGTAAGGTGTCTTAAGATCGTGTATGTGGCTAAAGACGGTAGTTTCGTTAGAAGGTATCAAGACTTGTGTAATGATATGCGAATGATGAGATTCTATGTATCTATACTGGAGAGTAA
>JASVEL010007204.1:0-57452 GCA_032618575.1 Nicotiana noctiflora
CTGATCTTTTTGGAAGCTTTTGATTGAAGATTCTTTCACTTTGTAAGCATCTATGACATTTATTACATCTTGTATTTTATATTTTAGCATGTGTGGCTAAGTTTAAATACTAAGGTTGTGAACCCTAAATGGGTGTTATGTAAATGGGTGTTTGACATTGAGTATATGTATAATGGTTGGTTGATATTTCTTCACTTCTCATTCTTCATTTATTATTGGTGGTTGCAAACACTAATTAATGCCATTAAAGTCTTACCTTGCTTGGGAAAGTGGGTTAGATCTTGGAAGAAGTAAAGAACAAAAACTCGAAGCCTTACACTTCGTTTAATAGAATCGCTTAGGGATAAGTGGGTTTTATTTGGCAATTATTGATTACTACATCTTGTGACTCTGAGACTTTTGGGAAACAGAAATAGAGGAAATACTACTCAACTATTGGGAGATATTGGGTAGTTGCTTAGAAATCAATTGCATATAAATAATCAACCATTGGTAATATATCATGTTAACACCTATAGCATTACACTACATTTATGGGAACACAACCTTGGTTTAATCAATTCTCTAAATTATTGACATAAAGCATTTTCAACTCTTAAAGATTCTAGATCAATTCTCACTTGTACTATAAATTTTATACCCATATCCATGTTATTTCTAACGGAATAGATTCAAGATTTTAGTCGAGAAATATACTAATTCAAGTAATCCATTCACGCCTATTCCCTGTGGGATTCGACCCCAACCTAGTTGGGTTATTATATTTGACACCGACCGCTTTACACTGATTGTAAAAGTGTAATTTGAGCGTATCAAATTTTGGCGCCGTTGCCTGGGAATACGGTCTTGAAATTACTTATTAGTGTGTACTCTACTTGATATCTAATTCTATTCCATTACACTTTGCTTGTTTTGCTTGGTGTGATAGGTTACAATGTCTGATTATGAGGACGAAGGGGAAGAGAATCCTTTTGCAGATATCGATGAATATATCGATGACACAAATGCTATTGTGCCCCCTGCTATTGGTGCCTCAACATTTAAGGTGGATCACGGTCTAATCCTCATGCTCAAAGTGGAAGGGTTTTTCAGAAATTCCACCGATGACGACCCCACTCAACACTTAAGAAATGTTCTGGGAGTGTGTGCTATGCATAAACAAACCAATGTCTCAGAAGATGCCTTAAGGTTGAGAGTCTTCAAGTATTCCTTGGGCGGTGAGGCTAGAAAGTGGCTTCAAAACTTGCCACCAAACTCAATTCGATCATGGCCGGAACTTGTCCGAACATTCCTAGCAAAGTGGTTCCCACAAAGCAAGAAATCGGAGCTTAGAGATAAAATCTTTTTCTTTAAGCAACAACAAGGGGAGCACTTACACGAGGCGTGGGATCGATTTAAACTGTATTTGGTAAGGTCACCAAATCATGGATTCCCTGACTCAATGTTACTTGAGAAATTCTACATGGGTCTTGATCCCATGAATCAAGCCATTGCAAAGAATGCGGCGGATGGATCTTTTATGGATAAGTCTTTTGCAAGAGTGACTCAAATCCTCGACAAAATGGCTAAACATAATCAAGCATGGCATTCTGAGGATGCATCCGGTGGAATATCTTATGGGTCTCCTTCTTTGACAAATTTGCTCAAGGAAAACCAAGAGAGAGACCAAATCATTGCTGGGTTGGCTACTAATGTCAATGTGTTGACCAAGATGTTTACAGAAAATCAAACAAAGAAGGTCAACGTTGTTGAAGACATGCCATCTAGTTCAAATGAAGATTTTGAAGAGGCAAATTATATCAAGAACCCCCAAGGAGGAGGTTATCAAAAGCAATACTACCAAGGTCAAGGAGCACAGAACCAATGGAGGCCGAACCCGCAAGGGCAAGGAAACCAACAGTGGAGGTATGATCAAGGTAGTTCACAACAAAGAAATTGGGGCAACAACAACAACAATTTTGCCAACCGGAGTGAAAATCCTTATGTTCCTCCAAAAGGACAACATTCGAACCAAGGGTCTTCAAGCGAGTCAAAATTGGAAGCTATGCTAGAGAGAGTGCTACAGAATCAAGAAAAGTCTGATACTTCATTGAGGAACATGACCGAAGTGGTTAGCTCTCATACCACTTCCATCCAAAAGTTGGAAATGCAAATGAGGGATCTCTCCAAGGAACAGAACCCCAAGCAAAAGGGAATACTACCTAGTGACACTGTTGCAAATCCAAGAGGTAGTGGAAGTGGTCCAACTTCTCATGTCATGGCAATCACCACCAGAAGTGGAAAAGTGCTACGTGATGAGAATGAACACATAGATGGAGAGGTGGAGATAAACCAACCGGTTGAAGGTGAAAAACAAGAGCCAATTGAAAAGCAAAAAGTTGTTGCGGGTAATGAACCCAACATTGTTGAGATTGAAAAAATTCCTGAAGAGGCAATAGCACAAGAAAGCCAAGCAGAGGACAAGGAGAAAGGGAACGAGCCATCACAACCTCTTCCTCCTATTCCTAGACCCCCCCTCCTTTCCCTCAAAGGCTATCAAGGAATATAGATGATAGCAAGCTTGAAAAATTCTACGATATTCTAAAGCAGTTGACAGTGAATATACCTTTCGTAGAAGCTTTTCAAGAAATGCCAGGGTTTGCCAAGTACTTGAAAGATCTAATCACTAAAAAGAAGACCTCAAAGCATGAGGTGGTAAGCATTACTCACAGGGTGAGCTCTATCATTGCCACAACCCCGGTTCAAAAGAAAGAGGATCCGGGAGCCTTTACTATACCATGCACTATTGGGGCAAGGGAATTTGCAAGAGCCTTATGTGAAAATGGAGCTAGCATCAACTTAATGCCACTAGCCATCTATAAGCAAGCGGGGTTGGGTATGCCTAGACCAACAAGTATGAGGTTGCAAATGGCCGATCGTTCCATCAAACGACCGGTGGGTATTGTGGATGATGTTCTGGTAAAAGTGGGGAAGTTTCATTTACCTGCGGATTTTGTGATCCTTGATTGTGCCGTAGACAAAGAAATCCCTATCATTTTGGGAAGACCATTCTTGGCTACAGGCCGAGCACTCATGGATTCTGAAAGAAATGAGATAAAGTTTCGGGTAAATAGTGAAGAAGTCACTTTTCAAGCCAGTAAGGGCATGAAACTACCCCACGAATATGAGAGCATCTCAATGATAGAAGCGATAGATGAGGTGGAGGATGCCGTTGCAATGAAAATGGAAGAACAATGCCTTGGTGAGGCATTAGCAGCAATCCTAGTGAATTTTGATGGGGAAAACATGGATGGCTACCTAGAGTCAGTGAATGCATTGGAGGGTCGTGGATCCTATACGTACAAGCCGGCAAAGCTCTCTCTTGACTTAGAGAATAGAGCTACACCCCCCGCCAAGCCATCAATCATTGAGCCGCCTCAACTAGAGCTCAAAACACTCCCTTCGCATTTGAGGTATAAATTTCTTGGCTCTAATAATACTTTGCCCGTAATTGTGTCTTCTTTGTTGAATGATGTGCGGGTAGATCAATTGTTGGAAGTCCTAAGGGAGCACAGGCAAGCAATTGGGTGGACAATCGCCGACATTCGCGGCATTCCTGCAGGAATTTGTGAACACAAAATCCAATTGGAAAATGATACCAAGCCAAGTGTGGAGCATCAAAGGCGACTGAATCCATCAATGCAGGAGGTGGTGAAAAAGGAAATAATCAAATGGCTGGACGTCGGAGTTGTATACCCAATCGCCGATAGTCCTTGGGTGAGCCCAGTACAATGTATGCCAAAAAAGGGGGGCATGACTGTCATTGAAAATGAAAACAATGAGCTCATACCTACTAGAACGGTGAACGGGTGGAGAGTGTGCATGGATTATCGGAAACTCAACAATGCAACTTGCAAGGATCATTTCCCTATGCCTTTTATTGATCAAATGCTTGATCGGCTAGCGGGAAGAGCCTTTTATTGCTTTCTTGACGGATACTCTGGTTACAACCAAATCAACATTGCCTTGGAAGATCAAGAGAAAACAACTTTCACTTGTCCTTATGGGACATTTGCCTTTAGCCGGATGCCATTTGGGTTGTGCAATGCTCCGGCAACCTTTCAAAGATGCATGATGTCGGTATTTTCCGATATGGTGGAAGATTTTCTCGAAGTTTTTATGGATGATTTCTCGGTGGTTGGTGATTCATTTGAGCATTGTCTGGCAAATCTTAGACAAGTGCTCAAGAGATGCGAAGAAACGAATCTTGTGCTAAACTGGGAGAAATGTCACTTCATGGTGGATGAAGGTATTGTATTAGGGCATAAGATTTCTAAGCATGGCATTGAAGTTGATCGGGCCAAGATTGAAATCATTTCTAAGCTTCCTCCACCAAATTCAGTGAAAGGTGTTCGAAGTTTTCTGGGCCACGCCGGATTCTACCGGCGATTCATCAAGGATTTTTCTAAAATTGCACACCCAATGTGCAAGCTTCTTGAAAAAGATGCAAAATTCATGTTTGATGACAATTGCATCAAAGCATTTGAAGAATTGAAACTGAGGCTTACCACGGCACCCATTATTGTCACTCCCGATTGGGCACTTCCTTTTGAACTCATGTGTGACGCCAGTGGTGTAGCTATTGGAGCAATGTTAGGTCAACGCCACAGCAAGATACTTCATCCAGTCTACTATGCATGTAAAACTCTCAATGGAGCACAAATGAACTACACTGTTACTGAGCAAGAGCTTCTTGCCATTGTGTATGCCTTTGAAAAATTCCGGGCTTACTTGTTAGGGTCCAAGGTGGTAGTCTACACGGATCATGCGGCTCTTCGATATCTCATGGCAAAGAAAGATGCCAAGCCTAGACTAATTCGGTGGGTACTCTTGTTGCATGAGTTTGACTTTGAAGTAAAAGATAGAAAAGGCACTCAAAATCAAGTTGCGGATCACTTGTCAAGGCTTGAGGAAGCAGGTAGACCTAAAGAAGAGCTTGGCATAAATGATGCTTTCCCCGATGAGCATATATTGGCACTTTCCAACACCTTTGCTCCTTGGTATGCCGACATTGCAAATTACTTGGTGAGCGAGGTTATCCCGGAAGGGTTGGAATCTCATCAAAAGAAAAGATTCTTGAGAGATTGTCGGCAATACTACTGGGAAGAACCGTACTTGTTTCGAGTGTGTGCTGACAACATCATTCGAAGATGTGTACCAGAGGAAGAAATCATGCCAATCCTAAAGGCATGTCATGACTCACCAGTTGGAGGCCATCATGGAGGAAATAGATCTGCTGCAAAGATTCGTGAATGTGGCTACTATTGGCCGTCCATATATCATGATGCAAACCAATTTGGAAAAGCTTGTGAGCAATGCCAACGGCAAGGTTCAATCTCCAAAAGGCATGAAATGCCTATGCAATATGTGTTGGAGATAGAAATCTTTGATGTATGGGGGATTGATTTCATGGGGCCTTTTGTGAGTTCCTACGGGATGAAATATATTTTGGTGGCTGTGGACTACGTCTCAAAATGGGTTGAAGCCATTGCACTACCAAACAATGAGGCAAGGAGTGTAACCACCTTTTTGAAGAAGAATATATTCACTCGGTTTGGCACTCCTAGGGCCATTCTTAGCGATGGGGGATCACATTTCTGCAACAGAGCATTCACAGGACTACTTGAAAAATATGGGGTGAAACACAAGGTTGCTACACCATACCATCCGCAGTCGAGTGGTCAAGTTGAGGTCTCAAATCGGGAGATAAAGTGTATCCTAGCAAAGAGTGTGAACGCTAACAGAACTGACTGGTCCAGAAGACTAGATGATGCATTGTGGGCCTACCGCACGGCCTTCAAGACTCCTATTGGTACTTCTCCCTACAGACTCATTTTTGGGAAAGCATGCCATTTACCGGTTGAGTTGGAGCACAAGGCCATGTGGGCACTCAAGAAACTGAATTTAGAATGGGCGGAGGCTGCAAACTTGAGATTGACGCAACTAAATGAGCTAGAGGAATTTCGATTCCATGCATATGAGAGTGCAGCAGTCTACAAGGAGCGGATGAAATTTGTTCATGACAAAAAGATCTTGAGAAGAGAGTTCAAGATGGGCGACCTCGTCCTACTCTTCAACTCAAGGTTAAAATTGTTCCCGGGCAAATTGAAATCCAAATGGTCTGGCCCCTTTAAAGTGGTTAATGTATCCCCATACGGAGCTGTAGAGTTAAAATCTACAGACGGATCTCGGACATTCAGAGTAAATGGCCAACGCATCAAACACTACTTGGGTGTTGATGGTGAGAAGAAGGTGATAGAGAAGCTGGCTCTACAAGATGGACCCTGCTCGTCAAAAGGGTGAAAAATGGAGAAATCAGTCCCGTCGTGCCGCGACGTTAAATCAAGCGCTGCATGGGAGGCAACCCATGGGTGGTAACACCGTCTTTAAATTTTAAATTTTCTTTGTGTATTGATTTCCTTAACATTTTCCAAGCGTAGGGGACATAAACAGTGATGATATTTGATGGATGCACCAATGGACAAAAATGCAGAAAAATGAGGGCAAAAGTGCGGTAGGAATGCGACCGCAGAACTAACTTGCGGACCGCAAACCTACCGCAAACTTAAACAGAGAACCCTCCAAATTGGCAGCTGAAAGGCGTCCATTATGCGGTCTGCATATTCATTATGCGACCGCAAAATGGATCGCAAACAGGTATCCTCAAATGCTGTGTGTTACATCAACATGCGACCATTATGCGGACCGCAAATCATATCTGCGATCGCATAATGGTTCGCATATTTGACATTGCAACTCCCAGGTATGTTCTTAAAAGACCCTACACGGCAAAACACAAACAAAAACAAAAAAATTTTTTAACAAGAAGAAAAAGGCTAAACGAAGCACAAAACACAAAACACAATCGAAGCGGATCATCAACAAGCATCATCTTTCTCAAGCATCCGGTATGTCCGTCTTCTTCCCTCTCTCTATTGTTATCAATTTCTGGGAAATGGTTGTGAGCGTAATAGCATGTATATTAGGAATGGGGTAGTGTTAAATTAGGCATTGGGAACGAATTGGTTGAGGATTTAGGAACTCTGAGTTGCCTGAGATATAGGGTGAATGGTTCATCTGCGTATGGTCAATCAATTTTGTGGTCCGCATGTTTACATTGCGAACCGCATTTCTTGTCGCAGACCTAACCCTAAGACTGACGAAGACGATGGCTTCTGCGGTCATTATGCGGTCGCATTATCACTTTGCGATCCGCAAAGTGACCGCATACCTGTCACTTAGTTGGCTTCCTTACGCAGTGAATTATGCGATTGAGTTTGCGACCGCATAATTGAATTGCGATCCGCAAACTCATCGCAAATTGAAACAGAGAACTGGGAAAACTTGCACTTTGCAAGAAGCCATTATGCGATGACTATGCGGTCCGCATAACCATTATGCGATCGCATATTGCATCGCAGAATGGAATGGATTCCCACAGCAAAATTTTTGCTACCGGTTTGCGGACCGCATGTCTGTTTTGCGATCGCATAACTGTGTCGCATTCTTGCTCAGTTAAATTTTTCCCATTCCCTTCCATCTTGGCTATACTAACAACACTCCTTTTTGCAGACATGACGCAAAAGCGAATCGCAAGCAAATCCCGACCTTCTAAAAGACAAAGAGTAGAAGAGACACAAACGGGAAATGATCAATCTGAGGAACTCCACACCCAGCCTCCAGTGGACATTCATGCTGAGGCAAGGAGAAAGAAAGCTGCAGAAGGACTCTCCTATCATCTTCGCTGGGGTATTGAGGGATCAAGAGATAGATATAAAGCCGGGCTCGAATGAAGAAAGCTCCTTCCCGAAAAGCAATTGAGCCTAAACGGGCTTAAAGACAAATATCCCCACATCCTGGCCAACATCAAAAGGCGGAAATGGTTGAGATTCACTGACCCTCCGGTCAAATACAACGAAGCCATTGTTCGAGAATTCTATGCTAACTATGGAGCCTCCAGAACCAAACAGGATAAACGGCAAAGAATATACCTCGACAAGGTGGAAGTTCGAGGGATCCCTGTGAAGTGCAGTGCTAAAGCCATCAACAAATTGTTGATACCAGATTGGGACGGGGATACCTCCACAGCTGAATACAAAGCCAAGTTTGCGAATAGAGAAAATGAAAGGAGCTGGATTGCTTCCGTCATAGCAAATGGAACTCCTTCATGGGTACAACCGGGCAAAAGGATCTATAAAGAAAGCTTCTCAAGGGAAGGGAGATACTGGCTCGCATTTCTTGCATCCAGATTGATCCCAACGCATCATGAGACAGACATAGACATTGAGAGGGCCCTCCTGATTGCTTGTATCATGCAAGGAATAAAATTGAATGTGGGGGAAATAATCTTCCAGGAAATGGGGAGACGAGCAATGCAAGAGAAAACATCTCTTCCGTTCCCATCACTAATCACTGCTCTGTGCCAAGAGGCCATAGTTCCTGTTGATCTCCGTGATGCTACGGGTCAGGAGCAAGGCATTATCGATATCACCCGCCTAGCCGATGTAGTGATTCCTCCCCCACCAGTTGTTGAAGAAGACCTGCTCTCCTCCCAGCCTCCTATTGTTCAAGATGAAGCGGCACAGTCCTCCACTCCATCCACCGCTGCTCAAACTACCACTGCTACTGCTCAGCCTCCTCCAACCACTCCAGCAGTCTCGCAGCTTGGTCTTTTAGCTAAGCATGCAAACGCAAAAGTTGACCAGCTTGTGAAGACACTGCCTAATTTGATCAAACAAGCTCTTACTCCCATGCAGTCTGCCATAGCAAAGATTCAGCAAAAACAGGTAGCATATGCTGAGCGACTGCAAGGACTTGAGTTAAGGGTGGAGAAGTTAGAAAGGGGAGCAATACCTGGGCTGAACGATCTCAAGACAGAGGTGGCGTCAATGAAGGTCGAATTTCAAAAAATGCAAAATCTGGACTTCGAGGCGCCTGATCTAGGCCTTGATTTCACCAACTTAATGGCCGACCCTGTTGCTCCTACTCCCGGAGGCTCACAAGTCCCAGCTCATCCCACACGTATTGATATTGCCTCTGATGAAGAAGCTGAGAGAGGTAGCGGCAGTGATGATGATGAGGATGACTCGGACTTCTCCGATGATGATACTCCACAGCCTATGGACAAGGGCAAGGCAGCAGCCCCGGCGTCACCTCGGGAGGATGATGCTGTGGATGAGGATGAGCGCGCTCAGCTGGAGGTGGCGTTGCAGAGATCTTTGATTGACCGAGGAGGTACCACATCTCATACATCGGCTGAGGCATCTAGCAGCTCTCAGTTGCCAGCTGTGGTCATAGTAGAACCACCATCAACTCCAGTACCAGCCTTGCCTCCTACACCAGAGCTTCCACCGGCAGCAAAGGTTGCACAGATGGGTGATCACCCGAGCACACAGCCAGCTGCCGACTCCCATAGCACTTAGTGTGCCTCAGGGAGTCTCTCCGCACATTTTGTTCTTTAATTATATGCATTAGGGACAATGCATAGTTCTCCGGTGGGGTGTGGGTACTTTTGGTGTGTACTTTTGGTGTTTAATTTGAGATTGTGTCAAAATTTTTTTTGTGTGCTTTTGTGTAGTAAATTTGTACGACTTTGAGCCTAAAGCAATGTGTATACAATGTTTTGATTTGTTAAATATCTATTTATGCATAATTAGTAAATAAATTCCTCTTGGTTTTTCTTTATCTGATTCTTTTCCAAGAAGGTAATAGTAGAATCAGAACTGACTAGCTTAGTGAAATTGTTCAGTGCAAATCATGCATCCTTGTACATTGCACATATCCTCCTATAGTCATTTCTTTCGACTCGTCCCAATGATAGATAGATTGACGACTGTCTTAAGGGAGCTTGTCTCCAGGACCAACATTGTGAATTTAAGGCTCACATTGTAACTATAGCGACCCGTAAAAGCTTGAAATTGCAAAGTAGTTGCTCGGAAGTGCTAAACAATGTGAATTAAGCAGTTCAAGTACAAGGTGTGTGAGTGCTAATAGTATACATCTCTTGTGTCCACTTCTGTCATCTAGAACTTGCCTAGTTGGTCTTTCGACACTAATGATACTATGCCTAGTTGGAGGAATGATCTTAGGCATTCGTTGTTTTAATTTTAAAATCTCTTTAGCCTTTCAAGCCTACCCTTGCATGAAAAATGTCACTAGTACCCATTTTGAGCCTTTAAAATCTTCTTTGGCCAACTCATTACAAACTTTTCCCCTTCTTTAATAATTCCCTCTCTTGAACCTGTCCCTCTTTGAACACTGTGAATGAGGCTAAAAGCCTAAGTTGGGGGTGGTGTCAGAATGGAAATTGGGAAGGCGGTGTATTGAGTTTCCACATACCTCAAAGTAATTTTATTAAAGTATTCAAGCTCTTTATAAAAAATAAAAAAAATGTGAGAAGATAGTTTTTACAGATACGTGTAAATATATACAGTGTGGAGCTTTGAATAAAATTTGTTGAATAACAGCTGAATAAGGGTGAATGATGCCCGAGAATGGTTTTGCAGTGTTCAAGATTTTGCTTGTAACAGTCAGGTGCCTTAAGATTTGTGTATGTGGCTAAAGATGGCGGTTTCGGTAGAGAAGATCAAGGCTTGTGTTATATCTTGTGAAGGATGGGATTCTACGTATTTGTATTGGGAAGTAATGATAACAATTTAAAAATCGCGGGAAGTTCATCAAAATAAAGTGTGGTAGAACGTGGTACTTCTGGGAACACTGAGAGAGTATTCAGTGGCCTATGGGTCTTAGACCGTGTGGCCTTGTGTACGAGTCTTGTGTGGTAAAAAGGGTTGAGGCATTGTCGTACTACAGTAAAGACTGATATGAAATTAGAGATGAATCAGAAAGGAAACTGGGTAAATGGAACAACTTGTTAATAAACCAGAATGGTATAAAAACGAATACGATTGACTCCTGGTATATGGTTGAAGTAATGAGTCTTGCAGACATTGTGCAGCAAAGCTCTTGAGTGCTGGCAGTTGTGTAACTTGATATGGGTATAAGGACTCAGTCCTGGCAGTTAAACTTATGCAACGAATGGGAATGAAGAGTTTGTGATGTGTTTTATCATGGTTTGAAAATGAGTATACTCTTGTCGGTATGCGAAGCGTGGAATGTGTAATGAGTTTTCTTCTATATGGGATCACGAAAGTCCTTGACTAGTTGAGTGTGCCGATGTGAGGCGGAGGAAAGGGATATGAATTTCCATGTTGTCTTAGTGTGATATGGTATACACGATGTGTTACGGAAAGTTGATAATGGTATATTCTAGGTTTTGAGATCAGTTCATAATATATGAGAAGTCAATAAAATTATTGAGCAGCGCGGACAGCTGCAGGTGAATTAAGAATCGATCTTTTTGATGATTTAAGAAAATGGTACTGCTATTCTCGTAATTTGGCAGGGAATATGGTCCAAAAAGGGCCAGGTAATATAAAATGATAATCTTTAGTGGTGTGGTGGTATCCTCTTGTTAGATTGACATTGATGATTGAGTTGTAAATGGCATAAGCAAATTTCTGAATGGCTTTCGTGGTATGAATAGATGCTTGATGTGTGTTATGTAATCGTACGGTGGAGTGTGGGATCAGGCATAGTGATCCATGTGTAATACATGTGTTAGAGTCTGGAAGTTCTCGTAATCCGCCTACGCAGTGGTGGTATATCGAGTGGATCGGCATCGTTTAGCGATTGTTCGAAATTGAAAGCCCTAGTGGCTCTCTCGTTACTTGATATGATGAATTTGAATAATGATATATGATTGCAGACTGGTTGTCTAGACTAATGTATTATGGACTATGTCAGAAAAATGTCACAAACTGCGTGGCAGAGTGCATCAGATCATGCTCCAGCAGGGTAGATGTACCCGAGGGCCAGAGGATGGTTGGTAGGTATTGCTTTGTCAGTTGGGCCTTCATGACGGATGTCAGTGTAGAGGTATCTACCATTGATTCAGTTCCTATATTGAGAAACTTTGTCGGATGTGTTTCATGTGGCCGAGCGTGAGGCTATACATATGTTTGTTACAGCGAGCAACTTGACTCGATGTGCATTCCCTTTTTCTAGATTATGCGTGGATCGGGTGGCACGTCGCCAAAGGTGTAGTATCTGGATCGGGTGGCACACCGCCACATGTATGGTATCTGGATCGGGTGGCACACCGCCACAGGTATGTTATTGGAACGGGTTGCGCGCCGCAACAGTGTGGCGTGGAAAATATAGCTTCCTATATGCTACCTTGTATACAATACATCCTAGCTTCTGAGGAATAGTCCGTATTGGGTATCGCTCGGGGAATAGCACATCGGTTGTGTCCATTCAAGATTGGATAGCATATACTAAATGTATCACCGCGTATGTGATTGATTGCTTGAGTTCAGACCTAAATATGAGCGTGGCTGACCGTTTTGAGCATTGCGACTTGAGGTGCTCCATGAGTAATAATGTTTGGATAGAATCATGAGTTGTGGCAAGGCGACGTGATGTTATGACCTTTCGAGGAGGATTCAGGTACTCTAATTCTATGATGTGAGACGAGATCTCAGTTATGTTTTGTGATGGTATTGAGGAATTTGAATTATAGCTTCTTTGTGTGAGTCGGTTGTCATGATTCGAGTGTGTTCAGATCGTTCTTATTGGAGCCTGTGTTGTGCTCGTTGTGGCATAGGCCGATGCTGAGGTGTCATGTCACCAGTGTGGTGTGTTATAACCGAAATGATCATTCGAGTCATTAATGAATACGAGCATATTGGATCTTAGCTTGTTAGAAAGGTAAAAATCGAGGTTTGGCTCCGAAACCTATCGTGGTATGAGTTTTAAAAAGGGAAATAGATTCACGAATGGTTAACCTGAGAGATGGGTTCGGTATATCGCGTGCTTCAGCTGCCGTGGGCGGGATATGGAGGTGTTGGAATAAGACTCTATCTAATGAAAGAGGTTTTCAGCTAGTATTTGGTTATTGTGGCCAGTTGTTGTGATTAGAGACTATCGTCTCGAGTGATTGGGTTGTTGATACATCATATGATCTCACCCGAAGTAGTGAATATGGGTTATTGCAGTGGATTCGAGTGTATCCTGAGTATAGGCATGGGATTAGCATTTGGCATATGATTTCAGAAAGTGCAATGTGATTTATGGTTCAGATGGTCTGTGATATTTTGACTATATGGTGTTTTCGGACTTATATAAGATAGGGTGACGTATGATTATATAAGACAGGGTGACGTATGATCGCTCGAGTATATGCTTGGTAAGGTCATTCAGCTATTGGATTGCTTCTAGCACAAGTCTGAGTCCGCTCGAGGACGAGCGTTTGTTTAAGTTGGGGAGAATGTAATGACCCGGCTCGTCATTACGGGAATTACCACCCCGTTATGTTGCATTAACATATCTTATACTTCTATATCAGTGTTAGAACCTATCGGGCAAGTTAGGAGTGAATTGAATTGAAAATGAAGCAAATACCATGTTTGAAGGAAGTTTGAATATGGAAAGTCAACCTAGAGTTGACTATCGAGTTAGAGTGCTCGGAATTGGATTCTGATGATTTGACTAGTTTCGAGGGATCATTTATGACTTAGGAGAGCAATCGGAATTGAATTTGGAGGTCCGGTGTAGTTTTAGGCTTGAATTGGCGAAGGTTGAATTTTGGCGAAATCCGAACGGTAGGTGAGATTTTGATCCGGGGTCGGAACGGAATTCCGACAATTCCTGTAGCTTCGTTATGTGATTTTGGATATGTCTGTTAATTTTCAGGTCATTCGGACGTCGTTTGGTCGGGTTTTTGATTGAATGAGCAATTCGGAAATTTTGAAGAAACTTAGGCTTGAATCCGTGTGTAATTGGTGATTTTGATGTTTAGGATGGTATTTTTATGATTGGAACAAGTTCGTATCGTGTTTTGGAGTATGTTGGTGGTTTTCGTTGGGGTCCCGGGGGCCTCGGGGTGAATCCGGACCATCATCCGGCATTTTGAAGCAAGGAAAAGTCTGTTGTAAATTGCAGATCTCTGGGCAGGATTTTAGCCTTCGCGTTCGCGAGGGCAAGTCCCGCGTTCGCGAAGGCCAAGCAGAGCAATGCATCGCGTTCGCATGGGAGAAGGCCGCGTTCGCGAAGGTGAAACAGGCGAAGCCTCACGTTCGTGTGGGGACCTATGCGTTCGCGTAGGTGAAAGATGGAGACCATCACGATCGCGTGAAAGGGAGACGCGTTCGCGTAGAAGAAATCCAGCGGCTGGGGGAAATGAACTTCGCGGACGCGTGACAGGGCGTCGCGTTCGCGATGAAGTAATCGAACAGGCCACCGCATTCGCGTGAGAGACATCGCGAACGCGTAGAGTTAAATTCCCAGGCAGTGAGTTTAATTGCAGAACAGAGGGCTCGCGGGTTCATATACCCAAAAACATAATTTTAAGCCCTAAAGAGAAGAAATCACGGGAAAACGCTGGGAAATCATCGGGTATTCATCGGAGGTAAGTTTCTTGACTCAAAAACATCATTTTATGGTAGAATTAACATCAATCTTCATGAATTTGGGTAGAAATTGTGAAGGATTGTGGCCTAGATATTGAAAACGAAAATTTGGGTTTTGAAAGGCCATTCGAACTCCGATTTTGGTAAATTTTATATGTATGGACTCGTTGCGAGACGAGGGTTCTGGAAATATGAGTTTCAAATTTTTCGAGATGTGGGCCCGGGGCTCGAGTTTTGCAAATTTTGTGATTTTTGATATTTTTCGAGTTCTTTTGATTGGGTTATGTTCCATTAGCCTATTTTGATATATTTGTGCTGATTTGTGCTAGTTTTGACGTGCGTGGATGCCGGTTCGAGGAGCTAAGGCATCGAGGGCATGAGTTTTCATCGGTTCGAGGTGGGTAATACTTGTAAATGATGTCCTGAGGGTTAGTACCCGGACTTGCACATCTTAGTGTTGTGTCGAGGTGACTTGCACGCCGGATAACGGGCGTGGGGTAGAGCACCATTGGGGATTGTAACTTGGTCTGTCCCGCATAATAAATAATAACACCTAATTGTTGAAATGAATTGGACTAATTATCATGCTTGGGCTTCGTGCCGATTATATGGATCCTTCAGGGATTGGTATCATTGTCTTGATAACACTGTGCATATTTTATTCTAAATTTAAGGTTTAAAAATGGTATTTTGTTATTCAGCATTTTTATAAGGTTATGAAAAAACTTGAACAAGGTCTTAATAACATTTTTTAGTTGTGAGCTAACATGATATTGTTGCCCGTAAGGCTTTCTTGATTATTTGTTAGACTGATTGGGGCCGAGGGACATATGTTAGGGCATGACAATCTATGTGAGCATATGCATACACATGCATGGATCGGACTGCACGGCGTAGTGGTATACGGATCGGGCTGCGCGCCGCAGCAGGTGTGATATTAATATTGTGCTTGGGCTGTAGGAGCCCCTCCGGAGTCTGAACCCCCACAGTGAGCATGGGTACCCAAATTGGATCGGGCTACACGCCGTAGCGGTCCTATGCATTTCATGGCATACATACATTGGTTTACGTGTACTACGTGGCATAACATTTAGCACTCATACATTACTGGCACACATGCATTAGTTGCCTTATTGACCAGATCTCCTGGTGTAAATTGATAAGGAGTGCTGAGCCCGAGGGGCTGATTTGAACTGCTTGAGATTGTATCCAGGTATTGGTATATTATCATGAAGGAAAGTAGCTAAAAATTGAGATTTCTAATAATCTATTCACATATGCTAGAAAGGGATAAAAAGATAGTTATGTATTGTGTAGCATGAGATAGTGCCTATCGTGGTTTTCTTCCCTTCAGCATTATTTACTTTTATTACTGCTGAGTTGGAAGTACTCACACCCGACTCCCTGCACCTTGTGTGCGGATCCAGGTACATCACAGTGGAGCTGATTCTATTGCGGCTCGGGAGTGCTTTTGGACAGTCGAGGTAGCTGCCGGCGTTCGCAGGACCTGATTCTCCAGTTTGTCTGTATTTTTGTTCTGATCATCCCACACTTGTGCACAGTTATATTCACTATTTACACTTTGTATACTCTGTAGAGGCTCATGACTCTTGACCCTTCGGTCTATGGGAGTTGGTATGCGTTGGGACTTGGTTCCCCTGTTTCGATATATCCATCATCTGTTATTTTACAATTGTTATGCTTAAATGGGATAAGGTGAGCTCATAGCTCTATGATTATTGTTGATTGGTCGGGCTGGCCTAGCAGTGTGCTGGGCGCCATCACGTCCGGATTTGGGGTCGTGACATTTTAGTATTTTATTTGGTATTGGGTAATTATATGTCTTCGTTTTTGCATTTAGATTTCTATAATCAATAACCATTCTACTTTTTCCTCTTTTTTGTTCACTATGTTTATTTACTATAAATGTTGGACTTGTATGTTTACTATTACTTTCTTGTATATAACCTTGTTCTAGTAATTCGTCAATGTGTATTTTAAATTCATTTAAATCTTTGAAATTGTATTTTAAGGGTTTTTGTGTTATTATACTATTTTCGTCAATTAGCTCTATTTTTAACTTTGTTTTATGTTTTTCCCAACCTTGTAATGGTTTTTCACTATACAATGGTTCTAGTTTTTCTTGGATTATTTTAACTGTATTTATTGAAAAGATAATTAATTCTATTTTATTATCATCTTCTTTTTCATTTTCTAATTTTTGTGTTATTTTCTCAATTCCTTTTATCCAATCAGTTGTTTTTCTTTTCTTTTTTAGAACTCTTTTTGCTCCTATTTTTTGTTTACATGGTGTTGTAAACCACCAATGTGTTTTAGTTATTACATGTGGGTATAGTTTATCTAAGAATGGTATTCCTAGTAAAATATCTCTTGTGGGTAATTCAAAATTGTATATTTCTTCTATAGTAAGTATTTTATCCCATAATTATATTTTTATATTTTTTGATTTGTGGGTAATTATGCTTCCTTCGTTGTTAAATCATGTTACTGGTAAGGGTGTTCTAAGTTTTTCCCATTTCTCTTCTGGTAGGCAATTATATCTACATAAATTTACTTCTGATCTTGTGTCTATCATAGGTGTGTAGTATCTATTGTAGTATCCTTCCACTATAATTTTTAGTAGTATATGTATTTTCATATTTATAATATAGTTCTTTTTATTGTTACTTTCTTATTTTCATAATATATGATTAGTTGTTCATTATCTAAGTTGTATGGTTTCACTTTTTCTAGCCATTTTATTCCTAATATAATATTTTTATCTCCTTGGTATATTTTAAATCTTATTATCATAATTATTCCTCCTATAATTATTTTTTTTTCTGCTATTTCTTCACTAGTTATCATTCATTTAGGTAATTCGGGGTATAATTTTTCACTAGTTAGTATCTCATCTTCTGTGATTAATTCTCTTGTTATATAGTTTTCTACTTGTCCTGTATTTATTAGTATTAAGTACTTTCTTCCATTCATTACTCCTGTTATGTAATAATGATGATATTTTATTTCTCCTGGTAATTGCTCTATAAGTTTAGGTATTTTATATCCTACCCTATCTAATGTGCTTGTTTTATTTGATGATGTTTGTCCTACTTCAAAACTCAATCTTTTTGATGTACTTAATCTTTCTTTTACTATGTCTAAATCTTCTTCTATGTCTAATTCATTATAACTATATTCATTGTTATCTATAACTCTGTAACTATTCTTTCAAAAGGATTTTCTATCTTTATTTTGTTTATGTTATTTCTTGCCATTATCTTATGTTTAGTTGTTAATATATATAGATTTTTACATTTTGCTGTAAATATCTTACTACCTGGAGTTAATTCTATTCCTAACATTTTCTAGTGTAATACAAGTGATTTATCTATATTTTTATCATTTATTGCTACTGAATAGTTAGCACTAATTATGAATTTAAATTTTTGGTATATCAAATTTCCTCATACTGCACTTATTATACTTTTTTCTATAGGTTGTATAATTCTATCATCTGCTAGATAAATTTCTATTGGTGTATCTATCCCTTCTCTAAAACATGCTTTTATTAATATTTCTGTTCCTCCTAGACGTACATATTTAATTGGGTTTTTTGCCCTTATATCCTGTATTTTTTTATTTATTATACGTTTATTTATTATTGGTATTTTAGCTTTTCCTTTGGTATATTTACAGTTTATTATGTGTTCTCTTTGGCTAATTACATAGTATTCTTCTTTACTTCTTTTGAACCAATTTTTCATTTTTGGTATATCTAATATTTTTTCTACAATTAAGTCTAATTCCTTTCCTTTTATTTGTTCAAATATATTTTCATCAAATATTACTTTTTGTTCCGTAGATTCTT
This sequence comes from Nicotiana noctiflora, assembly GCA_032618575.1. NCBI lineage: Eukaryota > Viridiplantae > Streptophyta > Magnoliopsida > Solanales > Solanaceae > Nicotiana > Nicotiana noctiflora. Next base: position 18,382 of record JASVEL010007204.1, read on the forward strand.
CATCTTGGTATTCTTCTTGAGTTATTATATTTATTTGTTTTTCAGTCATCTGTTAATTCCTTGTCTTCATTATCTGATTCTAGTATTGATTCATTTTCTAATTCATTTTTCTGATAATTCATATATACTATCATTGCTTTCTAATTCATAGTCTATGTATTCCATTTGTACGTATTTGTAACGACCCGACCCGTCGTTATGGGAGTTATCGCCCCGTTTTCTTCATTTAACACTTCAATATGCTATTTTATATGTGTTCGGAAAGTTAGAAGCAAATCGGAAGAAATTTAGATAAAAATGAGGCCATAAACCTCTTTATGAGAAGAATAGGTTGGAAAAGTCAACCGAATGTTGATCGGTGAGTTAGACAGCTCGAAATTGAATTCTTATGATTCGACTAGTTTCGGGGGATCATGTATGACTTAGGAGAGCAATCGGAATCGAATTCGGAGGTACGGTGTAGTTTTAGGCTTGAATCCGATGTAAATTTGGTGTTTTGATGTTAGTTTTGGTGTTTTGAGAATGAAACTAAGTTTGAATGATCATATGTGGCATGTTAGTATGTTCGTATGCAGTCCTGAGGAGCTCGGGTGAGTTTCAGATAGGTTTGGGTTGCGTTATTCTCGTTTTTCTTATGCCTCGACATCGTTTCTTCAAGCATAAATGATATCATATTGAATAAATGAGCTTGGATTACTATTTTGAATGAAGAATTAGATCCGTATCTTACGGACCTGTAGCAAAAAGAATCATCGAATTTGGACATCGTATGATAATTTTATGGTCATTTTATTAAAGTTGCCCAGATTTTTAGGTTAATGATGAAACTGCCCCTGACGGCGTATTAAAAACCTGCACTATTTACAAATATTAAAACCTACATATCTCCTTCATTATAAGGTCAAATTGAGTGATTCAAAAGCCTAAATTCATTAGAATTTCACAAGGAATCCATTGGGAGCAGTAAAACCCGTGAACAGTATACCTATAATGAGCAGGTCGAGTTTTCTTCCAATTTTGAAACGGAAAGAAGCTTCTGAGGCAATTTTTAAGAGAGAAATCAATGGGTAATCACTGGAGGTAAGTTTCTTGACTCAAAAACATGATTTTATGTTAGAATCAACACCAAAATTCCTGAAATTGGTAGAATTTGTGAAGAACTAGGGCCTAAATCATGAAAACGAATTTTTGGGTTTTTAAAGGCCATTTGAACTCCGATTTTGATAAATTTTATATGCACGGACTCGTGGCGAGACGAGGAATCTGTTGGTATAATTTTTGGAAATTTTTTTGATAAGTGGGCCCGGGGTCCGGGTTTTACCAACTTGGTGTATTATCGCGTATTTCGTATAAATTGAATTGGGTTATGTTTCTTTGACCCGTATTTGATATAATTGTTGTGGTTTGGCTAGATTCTACACACGAGGCAGAAAATTCAAAAGGAAAAGGCATCGCGGACGAGTCTTCGACCGGCAAGAGGTGAGTAGTTTGTTTATATAGTAGCTTAAGGGTTCGAAACCCCGGCTTAGCACATTGTGACGCTAGTAGGGCGTGGCTCGCACCCCGTGGCAGGTGCAGGATTGATTGTGACTGGGGATTGAGACTTGGTCCATCCCGGATATAAATAATATGCTATTAGTGATGGAAATACATTGTGTTGACATATCTGTGGGCTGTAAGCCTTGTTTGGGGCCTTGTGCCGACCTGTAGAATCCCTAGGGGATAATATTTATGTGATAGTTGTACTTGCTTAATCATTGATCTCAGTCGTGGAATTTGAAATCACACTTTTGAAATGTTAAGTCACCGGTTTTTTTGCAAATTAAATAAAAGTTAAAGTACTTTTCATAAATTATGAACTGGGAACTGGAATTAAGAAAAATGAACTATTCTTGTGACTTATCTGATTTATGTGGACTGAGGATGGATCGGCCTGCACGCCGCAGCGATTTATAAGAGGGTCGGGCTGCACTCCGCAGCGGTTGATATGAGGATCGGGCTGCACGCCGCAGTAGTATTGCGCTTGGGCTGTAGGAGCCCCTCCGGAGTCTGTACACACCCCCAGTGAGCGTCGTCGACGTTAAATGGATCGGGCTACACGCCGTAGCGGTTATGTGCATTGCATTGCATCATTATCTATTGAATTATCTGTGATAATTGTATTGTACTATCGTTGCTAGTTCGTAGGAGGATCGGACTGTAGTTTAGTTTCATTTTGTGGTATTCTGTGGATTTGTTACTTTCAGCTACTTGTATATATTTATTACTCACTGAGTACTTAGTACTCACCCCTACTCCCTGCACCTTTGAGTACAGATTCAGGTACACAGGAGGGATAGATGAGCACTCCAGCTTTTATCAGTATTTATCCGAGTTGCTGAGGTAGCTGTTGGCGTTCGCAGGACCTGGCTTCTCTTCTTATTCTAGTTTTCTTTTGTATATACATTATTCATACTTGAGTATTTCGTTTAGATATTGTTATGTGATCGTATTTAGAGGCTCTAGACTCGTGACCCTAGATCTTTGGGTGGTTATTTAGTTTAGCTTTATTATTGATAATAATATCCAGGTAATTGATTTGAGCTTCATGCTCGGGATGAGAGGGTAAATGGTCGGGCTTGCCTAGCAATTGTGTTGGGCGCCATCACAACCGGGATTGGGGTCGTGACAGTATTCTTCATCGTTTATTATTATTTCTGATATCTTTGATTTTTAGGTATCTTACAATCTTTTGTTAAATGTCCTAGTTTTCCGCAATTATAACATTTGCATTCTGATAATTTTTTCTTATGTCGGTACTGCCTTTTGTTATTAAATTTCTTTACATAATATCTTCGTCTAGGTTTTTTATACTTAAATTTTGACTTATACTTTTTGTATTTCTTTATTTTATTATGATTTTTATTATAGTATCTTTTATTGCATCCAAACTAGGGTGCTGTTTTATCTTTACAACATGCTAAGTTTTTTATTAACATTTTTTCCATTTTAATTTCTTCTTTATGTTTTTCACATAATTCTGCAAACCAGCTTTGTAAGTATTTAATTCTTGCTCCTAAAGTATCTTGTAATGCTGCATTATTCCAATCTTTTAATATTTTTGAACTAAATGGTTCTGGTAATTTTGAAAAATATAATTTTCGTATTTCTTTACTTTCTTCTATACTATATATTCCTCTATAGTAAAATTCTTTAAATGCACATGTATATTCGTCTATGTAACACATATTACATATTGCTAATTTTGACATTAAATTTCTATTTAATATTTTTTCTCTATGCTGTTCCACTACTTCTGTTTCTGCACTACTAAATTCATTTCTTATAGTTGTTTCATATTTATACAAAATTTCTATAGCTGTTGTAGCTTTTTCACCATCTAGTTTTTTATCATTTCTTAATACTCCTAAGACATCTTTAGTTATATTTTGTAACCATAACTTAGTTGTTCCTATTAATGTTCTTTCTATGTATTCTGGTACATCTGATATTCCTATTTTATTGTCTATAATCTGTTTCGTCATGTATCCTACCCATAACTGGATTGTCTTATTTATATCTTTTACACAGTCTAGATCTAGAAAATTATTTTGTATTGTTGTTGGTATTTGTGTTGGAATCCATTTTGTATATCTTGGTTCTCTATCATTTCTATATGTTTTCTTATAATTATTTTCATAATTTATATACCTTTTTTGCTCTATTTGTGTATCTTTTGTTCCTGATGTACTAGGTTTTTCATCTATTATCACATTTATTTCTATACGATCATTTCTACCTTCTTCATTTTGTTCGACTTGTGCTATATTTTCTAAGATTTCCGTATATGTTTCGCTTGTTTCTGAATAATTTTCTAAATCATTATTATTATTTGGTTCATTTATTTCTTCTGTTCTAATTATTTCTAATTTTTCTTCTTGTAATTGTTCTTTGAATCTATTTATCTCAAGTTGTAATTTATTTTCTTGTTCTTTTTATTTTTGTCTAGCTTCATATAGTTCTTTTAACATGTTTAATTCTTTTTCTAATTCTGTTATTTTAGCATTTTTTGTTTCTTCTATTTGCTTTATTTCTCTTTTTGATTGTTGTTTAATTTTTTCTATCTCATATTTTCGATCTATTTCTTCATTTTCTCTTGTTATTCTTACTAAAGCAGTTAAGCTATCTTCTAATTTTAGTGATTCTTTTTCTAACATTAGATATAAGTTATCTCCTATTTTCTTATATTTTCTTCCTATATTAGAAAATACAATTTTTATTTTTAGTCCTTCTGGGATTTCATATGTTTTTTCGTCTACTGCAAATTCCTCTTTATTCATTTTTTAAGTTGTATAATTAGTTTCCATTATAATTCTGAAATTATATCTATAAGTTGTTCTAGTCTATCGTTATTATTTTTAGAGATTTTTAAGTAATTAAATTCACAATATAATCCATATAATTCATTTTTAATTAAATTCACAATATAATCCATATAATTCATTTTTAATTATATCTGCTTCTTTTAATCTGTCTTGTTTATTACTAGTATTATAATTGGTATTATTACTTTTTTCAGTACTAGCTCTGATACCAAATTGGGGGTTGGGGTCGGGTATAGCTCCGATTAGCTCTGTTATAGGTCGTTTAGATTGATTAGTTATAGGTCTTTTAGATTGATTAGTTACTAACTGTGTCGGTAATTGATTAGATTTTTTATTCATTGCTGGTTAAATGCTAAATTATAATTTTCTTTAGCTAAAGTTTTTAATAACAGTAATTTTTCTATATTTTTATTTAGTGACTCTATGTGTGTGATTTTCTTAGTTTGCATATAATTATCTAAATCATTTTTCATATTTTGTTTGGTTTTAGGTATTTCAAGCATAGTTTATGTGACGACCCGGCCCGTCGTCACGGGAATTTCCACCCCGTTATGTTGTAAATACATATTTCATGCTTATATCAGTGTTAGAGTCTATCTGGGGAGTTAGGAGTGAATTGGATTGAAAATGAGGCATATAGCCTTTTTGAAGGAAACTTGAATAAGGAAAGTCAACCCGGAGTTGACTATTTAGTTAGAGAGCTCGAAATCGAATTCTGATGATTCGGTCAGCTCCGGGAGGTCATTTGTGAGCTAGGAGAGCGATCGGAATTGAATTTGGAGGTCCGGTGTAGAAATAGGCTTGAATTGGCAAAGGTTGAATTTTGGCGAAATCCGAACGGTAGGTAAGATTTTGATTCGAGAGTTGGAATGGAATTCCGACAGTTGCAGTAGCTCCGTTAGGTGATTTTGGATGTGCCTGCAAACTTTCAGGTCATTCGGAGGTAGTTTGGTCGGAATTTTGGTCGAATGTCGGTTACGGAAGTTGGATGGAAACTTAGGCTTGAATCCGTGTGTAATTGGTGATTTTGATGTTTAGGATGGTGTTTTTATGCTTGGAACGAGTTCGTATCGTGTTTTGGAGTATGTTGGTGGTTTTCGTTGGGGTGCCGGGGGACCCGGGGTGGTTTCGGGAGGTTAAACGGGAGGAAATTGGAGTTTGGGAGCCGCTGTCATGAATTGCAGCAGCATTTCCGCTCCTGCGGATTGGGAACCGTAGGAGCGGGACCGCAGAAGTGGAATTTGGACCTCAAATGCGAAAGGGGGCTTGGCCAGGAGGTTCCGCAGAAGCGGATGACTCGTCGCAGGAGCGGACTCGCTTCTGCGAATCCTTGGTCGCAGAAGCGGAAAGGCGGGCTACTGGGGAGAATCGCTGGTGCGGAGGCTTGTTCGCAAGAGCGGTCTCGCATGAGCGAGACCTGGGCCGCAGAATCGGAACTGGGTGGCTAGGTGTGTTTTCGCTGAAGCGACCAGGCGGCCTCGCAGAGGCGGATTTTTGTCCGCAGAAGCGGAAATCGGGCCTGTGTTAAAAATAACAGAAGGGTTAAAATTTCATAAGTTGCAAAAAATTTGGGGCTCGGTTCTTGGAGGCGAATTGGGCAATTTGGGTGAGATATTGCTGGGAGATCATCGGGTTATCATCGGAGGTGAGTTTTATGGTTCCTTTACGCGTTTTTATCATGAAATCCTCCTTTAATTCACGAAAATTGGATCAAATTGTGGGGGAATTTAGCCTAAGCCAGGGTTTTGGTAAATCTTCGATTTGAGTGGGCAAATGGAGTTCGAACTTGGTAAATTTGATATTCCTAGACTCGTATTGAGACGAGGGTTTCGAATATGCAACTTTTATAATTTTTCGAGAAGCGTACCAAAAGTCGGGTTTTGACAACTTTGTGGGTTTTGATACAATTTGGGTTATTTTGAATGAATTGCGTGAAATTAGCATATATTGATGCATTCTCTATGATTTTGAACAGATTTGGCATCCGAGGAGATTGATTTGCGAGGCAAGCGCAAGGCGGATTGAAGCTTCCACCGGTTCGAGGAGAGTGGTAGTAGTAAATAATGTATTGAGGGTTTGAAACCCCGTACTAGCACTTCACAGTGCTATGTTGAGATGAGACATGCGTCTTGTGACGAGCGTGGTGACATTGTGATTGGGGACTTGGACTTGGTCCTTCCCGACTAATAGAATACTGTGTTGTATGACTGTTAATGAGATTATAACTGTACAATAGGGCTAATAGCCATGTTTGGGGCCTTGTGCCGATCTGTAGAGCATTAGGGAACCTATAGAGCTAGGTGACCCTTATATCGTGTTGGAAACACACACTCGGCCGTAGCTCTAGCTGTATAGCATAATATGAGCCCGTACTAGATGTGTACATTGAGAGAGATTATCTAGGGTGGAATTCCCTGTTCTAGCCGAGCGGGCCTGAAAGTACTAGATGTGTACATTGAGAGAGATTATCTAGGGTGGAATTCCTTGTTCTAGCTGAGTGGGCCTGAAAGGCCAAGTCTATATTGACTGAGATAGGGTCTAGGACCCACTGTGATATATTATATTGGGCATGAGAGGCCAAGCACATATTGACCGGGATAGGGTCGAGGACCCATTATGAGGTATTATATACATATACCTATATTGGATCGGGCTGCACGCCGCAGCAGTATATATATATTGGATCGGCCTAACTCACCCGATATACTCTAATACTGTTTTAAAAGCATAATATATGTAAATGCAAGGTAATGGGGTGGTAATTCCCGTAACGACAGGCCGGGTCGTTACACATTCTCAGTGAGCACTGGTGTATATTATGGGATCGTGTTGCGCGCCGCAGCAGTATAAATATATATACATATATATATTGGATCGGACCGCACGCCGCAGTAATACATGTGTGGATCGGGCTGCACGCCGCAGTATCATAGCGCTTGGGCCTAGGGAGCCCCTCCGAAGTCTGTATACACCCCCAGTGAGCGTCGTCGACGTTAAATGGAACGTGCTGTACGCCGCAGCGGTATATGTATTGGAGCGGTCTGCACGCCGCAGCATTATTCTTAATCATATCCTATTACCTACTTAAATACTTATATATTATAGACATAGGTACGTGTCTTCATATATTGAGATGGCCGTACACCGTAGGGGTACGAGTGAGGGTTTGATTAGTGTGGGATCTTGTAGAGATAGATGAGCACTGGAGATCAGAGTACTTTCTACGGTGATGTCGTACCTGTGAGGGTTGCCTTAGAACTGTTTAGTGATAGCACAGGAGTTCTTACTTTCAGTTATTGATTATCATTATTACTCACTGAGTTGAAATATACTCACCCCACTCCCCTGCACTTTTTGTGCAGATTCACAGGTGCCTGCTCATATCTACTTCTTGCGGAGACTACGAGGTAGCTGCCAGCGTCCGCAGAGCCTGTTTTCTCCTTCTTTATCATCTTGTTGATTTCTTCTTTTGTCTAGACTTGTTTGTATTAGGATGTTATTCTGTAGAGGCTCAGTCTCGTGACACCACGATATGGAGGGGACCGTACTTTGTATGTTTGTACTATCTCGCTTATCAGCTGATACGATCATTTGCTGTTTAAGTTTAATTTGATTAATTGGAATTAATAACTGGCTGGTTTAAGGGATAATATGGTCGGGCTTGCCTAGCATTGTGTTGGGCGCCATCACGACCGGGGTTTGGGTCGTGACAAGTTGGTATCAGAGCCTAGGTTAACAGGTCTCGCGAGTCATGAGCCATTTTAGCAGAGTCTCGTGGATCGGTACGGGGACGCCTGTACTTATCCTCGGGAGGCTGCAAATCTTTTTTTTAGGAAAAGTTTCAATTCTTGGAATTCTTGTCGTGCGATTAATTTTGACTTGAACTGAACTTTGACATTCCATTCTCTCGCAAATAGCGAGAACTCGAGCATCCGGTCGAGGAGGACGACCACCACTACCACCTGCTAGAGGCCGTGGGCGCGGCCATGGTCGTGGCAGAGTTAGGGCAGCTGAGACAGTGCCAGCTGACCCACAGCCCCCAGTTGCAGAGGTGCCAGCAGCACCAGTTCAGGCACCAGCGGTGCCCATTGTCATTCCGGGTCTACAGGAGACCTTGGCTCAGATACTAGCAGTTTGCACTGGCCTGGCATAGGCAGTTTCAATTACTATCGCAGCAGCTGCATCAGGGACCGGGGGTGGTCATCAGACCCCTACAGCACGCACTCTAGAGCTAGCAGTGCAGGGCCTGCAGACACCAAAGGCTCCTCCAGTTCAGCATGTGGTTCCAGTTCAGCCAGCAGATCACATTCAGGGGGGCAGGGTCCCAGCTATGACGAACGATGAGTAGCGTTGAGAGGTTCACTAGGTTATCTCCTCCAGTGTTCACTGGTGCTCCAGGCGAGGACGCCAAAGGTTTTCTGGACAAGTGTCGTCGGATGCTTCGTACGGCAGGGATCTTGGAGTCCAGTGGGTTATCTTTCACTACCTTTCAGTTTCAGGGGCCAACCTTCGCTTGGTGGGAGGCTTATGAGCGTTGCATGCCAGCCGGGGCAGCACCGCTATCATGGCCAGAGTTCTCCACTATGTTCTTGGAGAAATGGGTGCCTCGATCTCAGAGAGAGGAGATGCGTAGGCAGTTCGAGGGTCTCCGTCAGGGGGACATGTCAGTGTCAGAGTATGAGATCAGGTTTACAGAGTTGTCCAGATATGCACCGTGGTTGGTTCATTCCGACAGAGAGAGGATTGGACGCTTTGTGGACGACCTTATTTATCCCATTCGTATTATGATGACTCGGGAGAGGGTTTTGAGCCGTACATTTGAGGATATTGTGGATATTGCTCGCAACATAGTGACAGATCGTCGCAGAGAGCGGGATGAGAGGGAGGCCAAGAGGCCTCGAGGAGCAGCTAGTTCCAGTGGCACTTAGACCAGAGGCTAGAGTCAGCAGAGCCGAGGTCGCTCTTTTAGATCTTCGCAGTCGAGTTGCTCAGATCGTCGCAGATGGTCTTCTAGACAGGGCTATCAGGGTTTGTACCAGAGCCAGCCATCTCTCAGTGCCATGCTAGCTCAGAGTTATTCACAGGCCCCATCTGCTCAGGGTTCATCTCGGCCTAGTTCATCAGCTGGCCACTCCAGCGCCAGAGGTCCTTATCAGTCTCAGTCCCCAGCACCGGGGAGTTGATACGAGTGCGGAGAGTTTGGGCACCACCGTAGGGAGTGTCCCCGTCTTGTTTCCAGATCTTATCAGCAGAGGGGGCAGCCCTCGTCATCTAGTCCTTCTACTTCAGCACCCGCCCCGACAGTTAGGGGTGAGGGTCAGTCAGCTAGGGGTCGCCCTCGAGGGGGAGGCCGATCAGGTGGACAGGCTAGATGCTATGCTCTCCAGGGCCGATCTGAGGCCGTTGCTTCTGATGTAGTTATCACAGTTATTATTTCAATCTGCCACAAAGATGCCTCCGTGTTGTTCGATCCTGGTTCTACTTATTCTTATGTGTCTACTTATTTTTCTCCTCATTTGGGCACGACCCGAGGGTGTCTTGAGCTGCCAGTGCATGTATCTACCCCGGTAGGGGATACTATTGTTGTGGACCACGTATACCGGTCCTGTTTGGTCACTATTAGGGGTCTGGAGACCCGAGTGGACCTGTTGCTTCTCAGCATGATTGATTTCGATGTTATATTGGGCATGGACTGGATATCTCCATGTCATGCTATTCTGGACTGTCATGCTTAGACAGTCACCTTGGCTATGCCGGGCATTCAGAGGATCGAGTGGCGAGGCACGACTGAGTACGTACCTAGCAGGGTAATATCTTTCCTCAAGGCCCAACGAATGGTTGGGAAGGGATGTCTCTCTTATTTAGCATTTGTGCGGGAGGTCGAGGCCCGGACTCCCAGTATTGATTCTGTTCCCATTGTGCGAGACTTTCCTGATGTGTTTCCCTCAGACCAGCCGGGCATGCCGCCGGACAAGGATATTGACTTTGGGATTGATTTGGTGCCAGGCACTCAGCCTATTTCTATTCCTCCGTATCGGATGGCACCAGCTGAGCTGAAGGAATTGAAGGAGCAGCTCCAGGAACTCCTAGATAAGGGGTTCATTCGGCCGAATGTGTCGTCGTGGGGTGCACCGGTCCTGTTCGTTAAGAAGAAGGATGGATTCATGAGGATGTGTATTGACTACAGGCAACTGAACAAAGTTACAGTGAAGAATAAGTATCCTCTGCCTCGTATTGATGATTTATTTGATCGGCTCCAGGGAGCTAGGGTGTTCTCGAAGATTGATCTTCGTTCAGGCTACCATCAGCAGAAGATTAGAGAGTCCGACATTATGAAGACTGCATTCAGGACCAGATATGGTCACTATGAGTTTCTTATGATGTCTTTTGGGCTGACCAACGCCCCAGCGGCATTTATGCATCTGATGAACAGTGTGTTCAGGCCCTATCTTGATTCCTTTGTGATTGTGTTCATTAATGACATTCTAGTCTATTCTCGTAGCCAGGAGGAGCATGCTCAGCACTTGAGTATTGTATTGCAGAGATTGAGAGAGGAGAAGTTGTATGCCAAGTTCTCCAAGTGCAAGTTCTGGCTTGAGACCGTGGCATTCTTAGGACATGTGGTGTCCCGTGATGGTATTCGGGTAGATCCGAGGAAGGTAGAGGCAGTGTAGAGTTGGCCCAGACCGACCTCAGTTCCGGAGATCCGTAGCTTTCTAGGAATGGCAGGGTATTATCGCCGCTTCGTTCATGGATTCTCTTCTATTGCTTCACCCTTGACTAAATTGACTCAGAAGAGTGTTTCTTTCTTATGGTCCGAGGAGTGCGAGGAGAGCTTTCAGAAGCTCAAGACAACACTGACCACAGCACCAGTTTTGATTCTGCCGTCGGCTTTAGATCCTTATACTGTGTATTGTGATGCCTCAGGAGTTGGCATTGGTTGTGTGTTGATGCAGGAGGGTAGGGTCATTGCTTATGCTTCTCGTCGGTTGAAGCCCCACGAGAAGAACTACCCTGTTCATGATTTGGAGCTAGCAGCTATAGTTCATGCTTTGAAGATTTGGAGGCATTACCTGTATGGTGTCTCATGTGAGGTGCTCACGGATCATCGCAGCCTTCAGCACTTATTCAGACAGAAGGACCTTAATTTGAGACAACGAAGGTGGTTGGAGTTGCTTAAAGATTATGACATCACTATCTTGTATCATCCGGAGAAGGGCAATATTGTGGCCGATGCTTTGAGTCGGAAGGCGGTTAGTATGGGTAGCCTAGCTTTCATCCTAGTTGGGGAGAGGCCATTTGCTTGTGATGTTCAGGCCCTAGCCAATCGGCTAGTGAGGTTGGCTATTTCGGAGCCGAGTCGAGTGTTGGCTTGTGTTGTTTCTCGATCTTCCTTATATGATCGCATCAGGGAGCGACAGTATGATGACCCACATTTGCTTGTCCTTAAGGACAGAGTGCAGCATAATGATGCTAGAGATGTGACTATCGACAGTGATGGTGTTCTGAGGATGCGGGGCCGTATATGCGTGCCCAATGTTGATGGTTTGCGGGAGTTGATACTTGAGGAGGCACACAGTTCGCGGTACTCTATTCACCCAGGTGCCGCAAAGATGTACCAAGACTTGAGACAGCACTACTGGTGGAGGAGAATGAAGATGGAGATTGTTAGGCATGTAGCTAAGTGCCTCAATTGCCAGCAGGTCAAGTATGAGCATCAGAGACCGGGCGGTGTTCTTCAACGTATGGTCATTCCCGAGTGGAAATGGGAGAGGATCACCATGGATTTTGTTACTGGACTCCCTCGGACAGCGAGGAAGTTTGATTATGTATGGGTGATTGTTGATCGGCTGACTAAGTCCGCACATTTCATCCCAGTTAGTACTACTTACTCATCGGAGTGGTTGGCAGCGATCTTTATTTGGGAGATTGTCGGGTTGCATGGGGTCCCGGTGTCTATTATATCTGATAGAGGCACTCAGTTCACATCTCAGTTTTGGAGAGCATTTCAACGAGAGATGGGTATGCGGGTTGAGTTGAGCACCGCATTTCACCCCAGACAGACGGGCAGTCGGAGCGCACTATTTAGATCCTGGAGGATATGTTGCGGGCATGTATGATTGATTTTGGTGGTTCATGGGATGAGTTCTTGCCACTTTCCGAGTTTGCCTACAATAACAATTATCAGTCGAGTATTCAGATGGCCCCGTACAAGGCATTGTATGGCAGTCGGTGTAGATCTCCCGTCGGATGATTTGAGCCTGGTGAGGATAGATTGATAGGGACTGAGTTAGTTCAGGATGCTATGGATAGAGCAAAGTTGATCCAGGAGAGGCTTCGCACAGCACAGTCTCGCCAGAAGAGTTATGCGGACCGTAGGGTTCGAGAGTTGTCTTTCATGGTTGGTGATAGAGTATTGTTGAAGGTTTCACCCATGAAGGGTGTCATGAGGTTCGGGAAGAAAGGGAAGTTGAGTCCCAGGTACATTGGTCCTTTTGAGATACTTAGGAGGGTTGGAGAGGTGGCATATGAGTTGGCCTTGCCACCCAGCTTATCCAGCGTTCATCCAGTATTCCATGTGTCTATGCTCTGAAGGTATATCGGGGATCCGTCTCATGTATTAGACTTCAATACCATTCAGCTTGATGGTGATCTATCATATGATGTGGAGCCTATTGCTATTTTGGGTCGCCGGGTAAGAAAATTGAGGTCGAAGGAGATTGCATCAGTTAAGGTTCAGTGGAGAGGTCGACCCGTGGAGGAGGCTACTTGGGAGGTTGAGCAGGAGATGCGGAGCCGATATCCTCACTTGTTTGAGACTTCAGGGTATGTTTCTTGACCCGCTCGAGGACGAGCGTTTGCTTAAGAGTGGGAGAATGTGATGACCCGGCCCGTCGTCACAGGAATTTCCACCTCGTTATGTTGTAATTACATACTTCATGCTTTTATATCAGTGTTAGAGTCTATTGGGGGAGTTAGGAGTGAATTGGATTAAAAATGAGGCATATAGCCTTTTTGAAGGAAACTTGAATAAGGAAAGTCAACCTGGAGTTGACTATTTAGTTAGAGAGCTCGGAATCGAATTCTGATGATTCGGTCAGCTCCGGGAGGTCATTTGTGAGCTAGGAGAGTGTAACGACCCGGCCCGTCGTTACGGGAATTTACCACCCCATCATGTTGCAATTACATGTTTTATGCTTTTATATCAGTGTTAGAGCCTATCGGGTGAGTTAGGAGTGAATTGAATTGAAAATGAAGCAAATAGCATGTTTGAAGGAAGTTTGAATATGGAAAGTCAACCAAGAGTTGACTATCGAGTTAGAGTACTCGAAATCGGATTCTAATGATTCGACTAGTTTCGGGGGATCATTTATGACTTAGGAGAACAATCGGAATTGAATTTGGAGGTCCGGTGTAGTTTTAGGCTTGAATTGGCTAAAGTTGAATTTTGGCGAAAATCGAACTGTAGGTGATATTTTGATCCGGGGGTCGAAATGGAATTCCGACAATTTCTGTAGCTTCGTTATGTGATTTTGGATATGTCTGCAAATTTTCAAGTCATTTGGAGATCGTCTGGTCGAGTTTTTGATCGAATGTCGGTTGTAGAAGTTGAATGAAAAACTTAGGCTTGAATTGCTTGAATTCGATGTTTTTCCGTGTTAAATATGTGTTTTTATCATTGGAGCAAGTTCGTATCGTGTTTTGTAGTATGTTGGTGGTTTTCGTTGGGGTCCCGGGGGCCTCGGGGTGAATCCGGACCATCATCCGGCATTTTTGAACATGAAAAATGTGCAGAAAATTGCAGAAACAGTGTAGGATTTTTAGCCTTCGCGTTCGCGAGGCAAGGCCCGCGTTCGCATAGGCGGGGACCAGTTGGACATCGTGTTCACGAAGAGGAGGGTTGCGATCGCGTAAGAGGACATAGGGAGGCATCGCGTTCGCGTGTATGGAGGCCGCATTCGCGTAGAAGAAGAAGGAAAGGCATCGCGTTCGCGTCAGCATGGTCGCGTTCGCGAAGAAGAAAATCTGGTGGCTGAGAAAAATGGTCATCGCGAACGCGTGGTTCAGTGCCGCATTCACGAAGGGTTAGCCTGTCTGTGCATCGCGGACGCGAGTGGAGTCACGCGAACGCATAGAGCAATGGTTCCAAGCGGTGAAGTTAAAACTAGAACATTTCATATACGGGTTTCACTCCTAGAAACCCTCCATTGTTGAGCTCTAGAGTGAGAAAGTGACGGGAAATAGCTGGGAGATCATCGGGATATTGTCGGAGGTAAGTTTTGTGGTTTAATTACACACTTTTATCATGAAATCATGGATTATTTCTATGAAAATGGAGGATTAAATGTGGGTTTAAGCCCTAGGCCTAAATTGTAGAAAAATACTGATTTGAGCGGGCATATGGAGTCCGAATTTGGTAAATTTGATATGCCTAGACTCGTATTGAGACGAGGGTTCCGAATATGTAACTTTTATAATTTTTCGAGAAGCGCACCAAAAGTCGGGTTTTGACAACTTTGTGGGTTTTGGTGTAAACCGAGTTATTTCGATTGGGTTTTGTCTAATTAGCCTATTTTGATATATTTATGCTGATTTGTGCTAGTTTTGACATGCGTGGATGCCGGTTCGAGGAGCTAAGGCGTCGCGGGCATGAGCTTTCGTCGGTTCGAGGTGGGTAATATTTGTAAATGATGTCCTGAGGGTTAGTAAACCCCGGACTTGCACATCTTAGTGTTGTGTTGAGGTGACTTGCACGCCGGATAACGGGCGTGGGGTAGAG
The DNA here is from genome assembly GCA_032618575.1 of Nicotiana noctiflora. Lineage (NCBI taxonomy): Eukaryota > Viridiplantae > Streptophyta > Magnoliopsida > Solanales > Solanaceae > Nicotiana > Nicotiana noctiflora. Next base: position 33,526 of record JASVEL010007204.1, read on the forward strand.
CACCATTGGGGATCGCGACTTGGTCCGTCCCGCGTAATAAATAATAACACCTAATTGTTGAAATGAATTGGACTAATTATCATGTTTGGGCTTCGTGCCGATTATTTGAATCCTTCGGGGATTAGTATCATTGTCTTGATAACACCGTACATATTTTTATCTAAATTTAAGGTTTTAAATGGTATTTTTGCTATTCAGCATTCTTATAAGGTTATGAAAAACTTGAACAAGGTCTTAATAATATTTTAGCTGTGAGCTAATGTGATATTGTTCCCCGTAGGGCTTTCTTGATTATTTGTTAGACTAATTGGGCCGAGGGCCATATGTTAGGGCATGACATTTCATGTGAGCATATACATACACATGCATGGATCGGAGTGCACGCCGCAATGGTATACGGATCGGGCTGCGCGCCGCAGCAGGTGTGATATTAATATTGTGCTTGGGCTGTAGGAGCCCCTCCAGAGTCTGAACCCCCACAGTGAGCACGGGTACCCAAATTGGATCGGGCTACACGCCATAGCGGTCATATGCATTGCATGGCATACATACATTGGTTTATGTGTACTACGTGGCAGAACATTCAGCACTCATACATTACCGGCACACATGCATTAGTTGCCTTATTTACCAGATCTCCTGGTGTAAATTGATAAGGAGTGCTGAGCCCGAGGGGCTGATTTGAGTGCGGACTTGCATTGCTTGAGATTTTATCCAGGTATTGGTATATTATTATGAAAGAAAGTAGCTAAAATTGAGATTTCTAAATCTACTCACATATGCTTGAAAGGAATAAAAAAGATAGTTCTTTATTGTGTAGCATGAGATAGTGCCTATCGTGGTTTTCTTCCCTTCATCATTATTTACTTTTATTACTGCTGAGTTGGAAGTACTCACACCCGACTCCCTGCACCTTGTGTGCAGATCCAGGTACATCACAGTGGAGCTGATTCTATTGCGGCTCGAGAGTGCTTTTGGACAGTTGAGGTAGCTGCCAGCGTTCGCAGGACCTGATTCTCCAGTTTGTCTGTATTTTGTTCTGAGCATCCCACACTTGTGCACAGTTATATTCACTATTTACACTTTGTATACTCTGTAGAGGCTCATGACTCTTGACCCTTCGGTCCATGGGAGTTGGCACGTGTTGGGACTTGGTTCCCTGTTTTTAATATATCTATCACTGTTGCGCTTAAATTGGATAAAGTGAGGTTGTGGCTCCGTGGTTATTGTTGATTGGTCGGGCTGGCCTAGCAGTGTGCTGGGCGCCATCACGACCGGATTTGGGGTCGTGACAATTTGGTATCAGAGCCTAGGTTTACTAGGCCTCATGAGTCTTGAGCCGGCTAGTAGAGTCTTATGGATCGGTACGGGGACGCCTGCACTTATCCTCGGGAGGCTGCGAACCTTTAGGAAACACTTCACATTTCTTGGAATTCTTATCGTGCGCACTTGATTCAGCTTGAGATATAATTTTGAAATTCCTTCCGCACGTCTGTGTACGCATCGAGCGCTCAGTAATATAATTGACATATGGCTTGCAATTCCCCGATCGAGGGGCGAGATATAATCTGCATGAGTTCATGTTGGGCCAGTCGGGAGGACTTGAGGCCGGATCATTGTCTATAGCTTGAGCACCAAGGTATTAATTTTGCGAGTCGGTATTATGAAGTTCATACGATCGGTACTGATCCTTATTGTGCAAATGGCAGTTTGATAATGGTAGAGCTGTAAGGTATTCAGTTCTTATTGTGATTTGATATGTAGCCCTAGCTATGGGCGCAAGAAATAATTATCATATCTCGTAATTGGAAGGTAAAGTGCCTTATGTGTAGTGGAACGAGTTTAAACTCAGGAAGACTAAAGTGATTTTGATATGTGTTATAATTCGAGCAGGTACATCGCAGGTTCAAGTATCAATTATGATAATATGATTCGTATAGTATTGAGATTTAATGTTGTTGAAATACATTGTGATATCTTGTTGAGTTGTGGATGTATTGTTAGAATGGTTTGGTGATTCTCTGGCAGGTGGTTAGGCCAATTTACAAAGGAAACTCTGCCGAAATTTTTGGAAAATTTGGGACTTAGAAAGATTTCTGTCACCTAAATAGGGGCGTAACTGTTGTGTGTGAATGAATGCAAGAATTGCAAAAGAGTTAATATTTCTGATGATTCGAATCTCCGTCGAAGCTTGTAAATGACTTGAGTTTAATCTAACTAGAACTTTGTGGCATCATTTGAGTTAGAATGCTATGAGTAGCTAAAAGTGCTTTGATGTATGACTCTGAGCTAAGTTGGGGAGGTTGTTATTGATTAACTGATTGCACTGTCGTGTGCTGTGTTGGCTCTGTCTCTAGGTATGTTGGGAAAATTTGATAAAGGTTATGGTGCTTCGTAGATATGAAGAAATACTAGGATGTTGTGAACTTATGTTGGTAAAGAATGTTCGGTGTATAGAAAAGAAAGATAGCTAATTGTATCCGTATGTAATCATGATCTACAGTGTCAGAGTTCTAATAAGGCACGAGTGGTTCTGTTCAATAAGACAGTTGAATTACAGCTGAATAAGGATGACTGACACCCGAGAATTGTTTACGGTGTTCAAGATTTTACTTGTAACAATCAGGTGTCTTAAGATTGTGCATGTGGCTAAAGATGGTGGTTTCGTTAGAAGAGATCGGTACTTGTGTTATATTATGTGAATGATGGGATTCTATGTAATCCGTATTGGAAGGTAATGATAACGAATTCAAATCGCAAGAGGTTCTTCAAAATAAAGTATTGTAGGATGTGATCCTTCCGGGAAATATTGAGAGAGTATTCAGTGGCCTATATGTCTTAGACCGTGTGGTCTTATGTACGAGTCTCGTGTGGAATGAGTTGATGTGTTATGGTGCTACAGTAATGGCTAATATTAAATCAAAGATGAATCAGAAAGTAAACTGGGTAAATGGAACAACTTGTTAATAAACCGAAGGGGTATGATAAAGAATACGACTAATTCCTGGTATGTGGTTGAAGTAATGAGTCTTGCAGATATTGTGCAATAAAGCTTTAGAGTGCTGGCAGTCGTGTAACCCGATATGGGTATAAGGACTCAGTCCTGGCAGTTTAACTTATGCAATGTGATTGGGAGAAAGAGTTTATGATGTGTTTTAATGTAGTTTGAAAAATGAGTGTATTTTTCCTGTTGGTATGCAAAGCTTGGAATGTGTAATGAGTTTTCTCTATATGGGATCATAAAAGTCCTTGACTAGTTGAGTGCGTCGATGTTTGTGGCGTAGGAAAGGGATAAGAATTTCCATGTTATCTTAGTATGGTATTGTATATGCGATGTGTTATGAAAAAGTTGATAATGGTATATTCTAGGTTTTGAGATCAGTTCATAATATATGGGAAGTCAATAAAGATTATTGAGCAGCGCGGACAGCTGCAGGTGAATTAAGAATCGATCTTTCTGATGATTTAAGAAAATGGTATTGCTATTCTATTAACTTGGTAGGGAATATGATCCAAAAAGGACAAGGTAATGTAAAATGATGATATCCAGTGGTATGGTGGTATTCTCTTGTTGGATCGACTATAATAACTGAGTCGTTGATGGCATAGTGAAATTTCTGAATGGCCGTCGTGGTATGAATGGACGCTCGATGTGCGTTATGTATTCGTACGGTGGAGTGTGGAACCATGTATAGCGATTCATGTGTTACATATGTGTTGGAGACTAGAAGTTCTCGTAATCCGCCTATGCAGTGGTTGTATATCGCGTGTATTGGCACCGTTTTGTGATTATTGGAAATTGGAAGCCCTAGTGGCTCTCTCTTAGCTTGATATGATGAATTGGGGTTATGATACCTTATTTTAGACTGGTTGACATAAGTCAGGTCGTCTAGACAAATGTGATATGGACTATGTCGGAATATGGCACAAATTGCGTAGCAAAGTGCATCGGAGTATGCTCCAGCGGGGTAGTTGTACCTCAGGACCAGCAGACGGCTGGTGGGTATTGCTTTGTTGGTTGGACCTTAGTGGCGGATGTTAGTGTAGAAGTATCCACCATTGATTCAGTTCCGGTATTGAGAAACGTTGTCAGATGCGTTTCATGTGGCCGAGCATGAGGCTATATATATATATGTTTGCTGTAATGAGAAAATTCGACTCGATATGCATTTCCTTTTTGCGATATTTATGCGTGGATCGGGTGGCACGCCGCCACGGGTTATTTGGATCGGGTGGTACGCCGCCACAGATATGGTATTCGGATCGGGTGGCACACCGACACGGGTATGTCGTTGGAGCGGGTTGCACGCCGCAACAGTATATTGTGAAAATATAGTTAGTTATAAGCTACATGGTAAACAATACTTCCTCGCTTCTGAGGAAAAAACCGTTTTGAGTATCGCTTGGTGAGTGGCACATCGGTTGTGTCGTTTCAGGATTTAATAGCATACGTTAATTGTTCCACCGTGGGTGAGGTTGATTGCTTGCGTTCAAGACCTAGATCTGTGCGTGGCTAACTGTTTTGAGCTTGGTAGCTTGAGGTGCTTCATGAGTAATAGTGTTTGGATAGAATCACGAATCGTGGCTAGGCCACGTGATGTTGTGACCTCTCGAGGAGGATTCAGGTACTCTATTTCTATAATGCGAGACGCGATCTCAGTTCTATGTTATGATGACTCAGAGGAATTGAATTGCAGCTCTTTTACTGGAGACAGTTATCATGATTTGAGCTGTCATGATTCGAGTGTGTTCAGACGTTTCTATTGGAGCCTATGTTGTACTCGTCGTGGCTTAGGCCGGTGTTGAGGTGTCATATAACCAGTGCGGTGTGTTATAATCGAAATGACCGTTGGAGTTACTAATGAATATGAGCATATTGAATCTTAGCTTGTTAGAAAGGTGAAAATCGAGGTTTGGCTCCGAAACCTATTGTGGTATCAGTTTTAAAAGTGAAATAGATTCATGAATGGTTGACCTGAGAGATGGGTTCGATATATCGCGTGTTCGGTTGCCGTGGGCATGATATGAAGGTGTTGGAACAAGACTCTATCTAATAAAAAAAGGTTTTTCAGTTGGTATTTGGTTATCATGGGAAATTGTGTGATTAGAGACTATTGTATCGAGTGATTGGGTTGTTTAATACATCATATGATCTCAGCCGAAGTAGTGAATATGGGTTATTGCAGTGGATTCGAGTGTATCCCGAGTATAGGCATGGGATTTGCATTTGGCATATGATTTCGGAAAGTGCAATGTGATTTATGGTTCAGATGGTCTGTGAAATTTTGACTATATGGTGTTTTCGGACTTATGTGAGATAGGGTGACGTATGATCGCCCGAATATATGCTTGGTAAGGTCATTCAGCTATTGGGTTACTTCTAGTACAACTCCGAGTCCACTCGAGGACGAGCGTTTGTTTAAGTTGGGGAGAATGTAACGACCCGGCCCGTCGTTACGGGAATTTACCACCCTGTCATGTTGCAATTACATGTTTTATGTTTTTATATCAGTGTTAGAGCCTATCGGGTGAGTTAGGAGTGAATTGAATTGAAAATGAAGCAAATAGCATGTTTGAAGGAAGTTTGAATATGGAAAGTCAACCAAGAGTTGACTATCGAGTTAGAGTGCTCGGAATCGGATTCTGATGATTCAACTAGTTTCAGGGGATCATTTATGACTTAGGAGAACAATCGGAATTGAATTTGGAGGTCCGGTGTAGTTTTAGGCTTGAATTGGCTAAAGTTGAATTTTGGCGAAAACCGAACGGTAGGTGATATTTTGATTCGGGGGTCGGAATGGAATTCCGACAATTTCTGTAGCTTCGTTATGTGATTTTGGATATGTCTACAAATTTTCAGGTCATTCGGAGATCGTCTGGTCGGGTTTTTGATCGAATGTCAGTTGTAGAAGTTGAATAAAAACTTAGCCTTGAATTGCTTGAATTCGATGTTTTTCCGTGTTAAAGTATGTGTTTTTATCATTGGAGCAAGTTCGTATCGTGTTTTGTAGTATGTTCGTGGTTTTCGTTGGGGTCCCGGGGGCCTCGGGGTGAATTCGGACCATCATCCAGCATTTTTGAACATGAAAAATCTGCAGAAAATTGCAGAAACAGCGCAAGATTTTTAGCCTTCGCGTTCGCGAGGCAAGGCCCGCGTTCGCGTAGGCGGGGACCAGTTGGTCATCGCGTTCGCGAAGAGGAGGGCCGCGATCGCGTAAGAGGACATAGCGAGGCATCACGTTCGCGTGTATGGAGGCCGCGTTCGTGTAGAAGAAGAAGGAAGGGCATCGCGTTCGCGTCAGCATGGTCGCGTTCGCGAAGAAGAAAATCTGGCGGCTGAGAAAAATGGTCATCGCGAACGCGTGGTTTAGTGCCGTGTTCGCGAAGGGTTAGCCTGTCTGTGCATCACGGACGCGAGTGGAGTCACGCGAACGCGTAGAGCAAAGGTTCCAGGCAGTGAAGTTAAAACCAGAACATTTCATATACGGGTTTCACTCTTAGAAACCCTCCATTGTTGAGCTCTAGAGTGAGAAAGTGACGGGAAATAGCCGGGAGATCATCGGGATATTGTCGGAGGTAAGTTTCGTGGTTTAATTACACACTTTTATCATGAAATCATGGATTATTTCTATGAAAATGGAGGATTAAATGTGGGTTTAAGCCCTAGGGCTAAATTGTAGAAAAATACCGATTTAAGTAGGCATATGGAGTCCGAATTTGGTAAATTTGATATGCCTAGACTCGTATTGAGACGAGGGTTATGAATATGTAACTTTTATAATTTTTCGAGAAGCGCACCAAAAGTCGGGTTTTGACAACTTTGTGGGTTCTGGTGTAAACCGAGTTATTTCGATTGGGTTTTGTCTAATTAGCCTATTTTGATATATTTATGCTGATTTGTGCTAGTTTTGACGTGCGTGGATGCCGGTTCGAGGAGCTAAGGCATCGCGGGCATGAGCTTTCGTCGGTTCGAGGTGGGTAATACTTGTAAATGATGTCCCGAGGGTTAGTAAACCCCGGACTTGCACATCTTAGTGTTGTGTTGAGGTGACTTGCACGCCGGATAACAGGCGTGGGGTAGAGCACCATTGGGGATCGCGACTTGGTCCGTCCCGCGTAATAAATAATAAAACCTAATTGTTCAAATGAATTGGACTAATTATCATGTTTGGGCTTCGTGCCGATTATTTGAATCCTTCAGGGATCAGTATCATTGTCTTGATAACACTGTACATATATTTATCTAAATTTAAGGTTTTAAATAGTATTTTTGCTAAGCATTTTTATAAAGTTATGAAAAATTTAAACAAGGTCTTAATAATATTTTAGCTGTGAGCTAATGTGATATTGTTGCCCGTAGGGCTTTCTTGATTATTTGTTAGACTGATTGGGCCGATGGCTATATGTTAGGGCATGACATTTCATGTGAGCATATGCATACACATGCATGGATCGGACTGCACGCCGCAGTGGTATACGGATCGGGCTGTGCGCCGCAGTAGGTGTGATATTAATATTGTGCCTGGGCTATAGGAGCCCCTCCGGAGTCTGAACCCCCACAGTGAGCACGGGTACCCAAATTGGATCGGGCTACATGCCGTAGCGGTCATATGCATTGCATGGCATACATACATCGGTTTATGTGTACTACGTGGCATAACATTCAGCACTCATACATTACCGGCACACATGCATTAGTTGCCTTATTAACCAGATCTCCCGGGTGTAAATTGATAAGGAGTGCTGAGCCCGAGGGGCTGATTTGAGTGCGGACTTGCATTGCTTGAGATTGTATCCAGGTATTGGTATATTATTATGAAAGAAAGTAGCTAAAATTGAGATTTCTATATAATCTACTCACATATGCTTGAAAGGAATAAAAAAGATAGTTCTGTATTGTGTAGCATGAGATAGTGCCTATGGTGGTTTTCTTCCCTTCAGCATTATTTACTTTTATTACTGCTGAGTTGGAAGTACTCACACCCGACTCCCTGCACCTTGTGTGCAGATCCAGGTACATCACGGTGGAGCTGATTCTATTGCGGCTCGGGAGTGCTTTTGGACAGTCGAGGTAGCTGCCAGCGTTCGCAGGACCTGATTCTCTAGTTTGTCTGTATTTTGTTTTGATCATCCCACACTTGTGCATAGTTATATTCACTATTTACACTTTGTATACTCTGTAGAGGCTCATGACTCTTGACCCTTCGGTCTATGGGAGTTGGCACGTGTTGGGACTTGGTTCCCTATTTTTAATATATCTAACACTTTTATGCTTAAATTGGATAAAGTGAGCTTGTGGCTCCATGGTTATTGTTGATTGGTCGGGCTGGCCTAGCAGTGTGCTGGGCGCCATCACGACCGGATTTGGGGTCATGACAGAGAGCGATCGGAATTGAATTCGGAGGTTCGGTGTAGAAATAGGCTTGAATTGGCTAAGGTTGAATTTTGGCAAAATCCGAACGGTAGGTGAGATATTGATCCGGGAGTCAGAATGGAATTACGATAGTTGCAGTAGCTCCGTTAGGTGATTTTGGATGTACCTGCAAAATTTCAGGTCATTCGGAGGTAGTTTGGTCGGGTTTTTGGTCGAATGTCGGTTGCGGAAGTTGGATGGAAACTTAGGCTTGAATCCGTGTGTAATTGGTGATTTTGATGTTTAGGATGGTGTTTTTATGCTTGGAACAAGTTCGTATCGTGTTTTGGAGTATGTTGGTGGTTTTCGTTGGGGTCCCGGGGGACCCGGGGTGGTTTCGGGAGGTTAAACAGTGGGAAATTGGTGTTTGGGAGCTGCTGTCATGAATTGCAGCAGCATTTCCGCTCCTGCGGATTAGGAACCGCAAGAGCGGGACCACAGAAGCGGAATTTGGACCGCAGATGCAAAAGGGGGCTTGGCCAGGAGGTTCCGCAGAAGCGGATGACTCGTCGCAGGAGCGGACTCGCTTCTGCGAGTCCTTGGTCGCAGAAGCGGAAAGGCGGGCGACTGGGGAGAATCGCTGGTGCGGAGGCTTGTTCGCAGAAGCGGTCTCGCAGAAGCGAGACCTGGGCCGCAGAAGCGGAACTGGGCGGCTAGGTGTGCTTTCGCTGAAGCGACCATTTGGTCGCAGAGGCGGATTTTTGTTCGTAGAAGCGGAAATCGGACCTGTGTTAAAAATAACAGAAGGGTTAAAATTTCATAAGTTGCAAAACATTTGGGGCTCGGTTCTAGGAGGCGAATTGGGCGATTTGGGCGAGATATTGCTGGGAGATCATCGGGTTATCATCGGAGGTGAGTTTTATGGTTCCTTTACGCGTTTTTATCATGAAATCCTCCTTTAATTCACGGAAATTGGATCAAATTGTGGGGGAATTTAGCCTAAGCCAGGGTTTTGGTAAATTGCCGATTTGAGTGGCCAAATGGAGTCCGAATTTGGTAAATTTTATATGCCTAGACTCGTATTGAGACAAGGGTTCCGAATATGTAACTTTTATAATTTTTCGAGAAGCGTACCAAAAGTCGGGTTTTGACAACTTTGTGGGTTTTGATACAATTTGGGTTATTTTGAATGAATTGCGTGAAATTAGCATATATTGATGCATTCTCTATGATTTTGAGCAGATTTAGCATCCGAGGAGATTGATTTGCGAGGCAAGCGCAAGGCGGATTGAAGCTTCCACCGATTTGAGGTGAGTGGTAGTAGTAAACAATGTACTGAGGGTTTGAAACCCCGTACTAGCACTTCACAGTGCTATGTTGAGATGCGACACGCGTCTTGTGACGAGCGTGGTGACATTGTGATTGGGGACTTGGACTTGGTCCTTCCCGACAAATAGAATACTGTGTTGTATGACTATTAATGAGATTATAACTGTACAATAGGGTTAATACCCATGTTTGGGCGCCTTGTGCCGATCTGTAGAGCATTAGGGAACCTGTAGAGCTAGGTGACCCTTATATCGTGTTGGAAACGTACACTCAGCCGTAGCTCTAGCTGTATAGCATAATATGAGCCCGTACTAGATGCGTACATTCAGAGAGATTATCTAGGGTGGAATTCCCTGTTCTAGCTGAGCGGGCTTGAAAGGCCAAGTCTATACCGATTGAGAAGAGATAGGGTCAAGGACTATAACGACCCGGCCGGTCGTTTTAGAAAATTATGCTCCAATCCCTAATTTAACTGTTCCCCTAAGTTCATTTCTGCTATTGTGGTTTCTCGGGAGAGTCCTTTTTGAAATTTGGAGTATTTTGGGACACTTAGTCCCTAAATGAGAGCTTTAAGGTTAGAAAATGGTCCGTAATCGGAACAGTGTTAAAACGACCTCGGAACGGAAATCCGATGGTTCCACTAGCTCCGTTAGGTGATTTCGTGATTGGGAGCGCATTCGGCATGTATTTTGGAGGTTCGTAGCTCAATTAGGCTTGAAATGCCGAAGTTTGAAATTTTGGCGAATCCGAACGATAGGTGAGATTTTGATCCGGGGGTCGGAATGGAATTCCGGTAATTTCTGTAGCTTTGTTATGTGATTTTGGATATGTTCGCAAATATTCAGGTCATTCGGACATCGTTTGGTCGGGTTTTAGATCGAATGTGCAATTGGAAAGTTTTAAAAAATTTAGCCTTGAATTCGATGTGAATTATGGGTTTTGATGTTATTAGACGTGTTTTTATGATTTGAACAAGTTCGTATTGTGTTTTGGAGTTTATTGGTGGTTTTCGTTGGGGTCCCTAGGGCCTCGGGATGAATTCGGACCATCAAACGGGCATTTGGAACCTGGAAAATTCTACAGGAATTGCAGCAGCAGTGCAGCAGACTTTAAGCCTTCGCGTTGATGTAACGACCCGGCCGGTCGTTTTATAAAATTGCGCCCCAATCCCCAATTTAACTGTACCCCTAAGTTCATTTCTGCTATTGTGGTTTGCCGGGAGAGTCGGTTCTGAAATTTGGAGTATTTTGGGACACTTAGTCCCTAAATGAGAGCTTTAAGGTTAGAAAATGGTCCGTAATCGGAATAGTGTTAAGACGACCTCGGAACGGAAATCCGATGGTTCCATTAGCTCCGTTAGGTGATTTCAGGATTGGGAGCGCGTTCGGAATTATTATCATTTAAACTGCTTATTGTTGTTATCATCATTATATTATTGTTTTCTCAGTAGGGCCCTGACCTTCCTCGTCACTACTCCATCGAGGTTAGGCTTGGCACTTACTGAGTACCGTCGTGGTGTACTCATGCTACTCTTCTGCACACTTTTGTTGTGCAGATCCAGGTACATCAGGACAGGCTCATACTAGGTGATTCCGCAGCTTTCAGGGAGACCTCGAGGTATGATCTGCTACGTCCGCGGATCCGGAGGCTTTCCTTCTATTCTGATAGTATTAGTTGACATTTTTCCTTTTTCGTTGTTAGACACTCTTTACACGTAGAGCCATAGTTGTATATTCTCTTTAGTCCGTGTTACCCGTGAGATTCCGGATCCTGGTAGTGTTTTATACAGTGTGTTGACGGATGTATGTGCCACGCGGCACGGAATACATATCTTATTATGCTATTTTTCCGCTATTTCTTATTTAAGTGTTCATAGCTTGTATATTCCGCAACGAATTAGGCTTACCTAGTCGTGGGGACTGGGTGCCATCACGACATGTTCACGGGACACAGACCGGTTACTTAGAGTCTCGCTGATTGATATGGAGACGTCTGTATTTATCTACGAGGGGCTATGTAACTGTTTAGGAAACTCTTCGTTTCTTTTGGATTCCTTGTCGTGCGACATTTTTGGCATGAAAAATCTAAACTATTGCTTTCTATTCTCTCACGGATGGTGAGGACACGAGCTACTCGCGACGATCAGGTACCCGCGCCCCCTGTTGCCACCGTCGGAGGCCGGGGCCGAGGTAGAGGACGAGGACGCGCCCGAGGTGCAGCCACGGCACCCGCGCGCGCGCCGCCGAGGTGCCACGGGTAGACCGAGGTTAGAGCGCGAGCACCGGTACACCGACTACAACCTGCTACTACTCCGAGCACTACGGAGACCCCGGCCCGGTTCATGAGTATGTATACCACTTTAGCTCGAGCGAGATTGCTTCCTCTCGTCGCAACTACATACCAGGCCGGGGGAGGGGCCCGGACTCCCGCAGCCGTTACACCCGAGCAGCGTGTGCCGGTGGGACAGGTTCCGGAGGTTTTGGTTATGCCTCCCGCCGCCCCAGCACAGCCCGAAGGTGGACCAGCAGCCTCTGAGGACGAGCAGCGTAGATTGGATAGGTTCAAGAAATATGACCCTCCAGTGTTTAGTCGTTTGGCTTCAGATGATGCATTGGGTTTTTTAGAGGAGTGTCATCGTATTCTTCGTACTATGGGGATTGTGGAGACCAGCGGGGTTTCCTTCACTGCTTTTCAGTTTCGTGGGGCCGCTTATGACTGGTGGCGCACGTATGAGTTGGATAGTCCAGAAGAGTCTGCTTCATTGACCTGGACGCAGTTTTCAGATTTATTTTTGAGGGAGTTTGTTCCACAGAGCCTTAGGGATTCTTGGCGATCGGAGTTTGAGCGGTTGCGACAGGGCTCTATGTCAGTATCGGAGTATGCTATCAGTTTCACCCGTCTAGCCAAGCATGCACCGGCTTTGGTAGCCACGGTTCGAGAGAGAGCGCAGAGATTTATTGAGGGCCTTATTCCTCCGATCCGGTCCGGCATGGCCAGAGAGTTGGAGACAGATATATCTTATTAGCAGGCAGTTAGCATTGCCAAGAGGATCGAGAGTATGCTCCCTAGAGAGTGGGGAGAGAGAGAGGCCAAGACGTCTCGTGAGTCGGGCTATTTCTCTGGTGCCCGTACTTCAGCAGCTGGTCGTTTTGGCAGGAGTTATTCCGGTCGACCAGTTCACTCAGCTTTACCAGCAGCCGGTAGCACTCCAGCTCTTCCAGCACCTCAGGAGCCTTATTATGCTCCCCAGTTTCCAGTACACCTCTTGCGCGGGGTCCTTCCAGGGATCAGACTAGTGGGGGTGAGGCCGGTCAGTCACAGCCACCGCGTCCTCCCAGAGCTTGCTTTGAGTGCGGGGATACTCGCCATCTGGTTAGGGAGTGCCCCAGGCATAGGAGGGGAGCACCTCATCAGTCTTTGCAGCCTCAGCATAGTTCTCAGGGCCAGCAGGCTATCATTCCAGCTCTAGCTGCCACTCCACCTGCCCAGCCAGCCAGGGGCGGGGGTCAGGGTTCCAGAGGCCGCCCTCGAGAGGGGGACATGCCAGATTCTATGCAATTCCTGATCGTGCTGCGGCAGTTGCATCTGATTCTGTTATCACAGGTATTATTCAGGTTAGTCACAGGAAGGCATCGGTTCTATTCGACCCTGCTTCCACTTTTTCATATGTGTCCTCTTACTTAGCTTCTAATCTGGGTGTGCCTCGGGATTCTTTGAGTGCCCCATTTATGTTTCCACTCTGGTGGGTGATTCTTTGGCTGTGGACCGTGTATATCGGTCGTGTTTGGTTACCATTTGTGATTTTGAGACCAGAGCGGATCTATTGTTGCTCGGGATGGTCGATTTTGATATTATTCTGGGCATGGACTGGTTGTTGCCCCATTATGCTATTCTTGATTATGATGCCAAGACCGTGACACTGGCTATGCCAGGCATTCCACGTATTGAGTGGAGTGGTACCCTAGATCACACCCCTAGCCGTGTTATTTCCTTTCTCAGAGCTCAGCGTATGGTTGAGAAGGGGTGTGCAGCTTATCTAGCCTATGTGCGGGATGTCAGTATTGACACTTCCTCTATCGATTATGTTCCTGTGGTACGTGACTTTGCTGATGTATTTCCAGCTGATCTCCCGGGCATGCCGCCTGACAGAGATATTGATTTTTCCATTGATTTGTTGCCGGGCACTCAGCCCATTTCTATTCCACCGTAACGTATGACTCCTCCTGAGTTGAAGAAGTTGAAGGATCAGTTACAGGAGTTATTGGGCAAGGGTTTCATTCGACCCAGTGTTTCGCCTTGGGGTGCTCCTGCATGTATTGTTTGTGAAGAAAAAGGACGGTTCTATGCGTATGTGTATTGACTATCGTCGGCTGAACAAGGTTACAGTGAAGAACCGGTATCCTTTGCCCCGTATTGATGATTTATTTGACCAGCTACAGGGCGCACAGGTGTTTTCTAAGATTGATTTGCGCTCTGGGTATCACCAGCTGAAGATTCGGGAGCCAGATATCCCGAAGACTGCCTTCAGGACTCGGTATGGTCACTATGAGTTCCTCGTGATGTCTTTTGGGTTGACTAATGCCCCATCAGCCTTTATGCATTTGATGCACAGTGTCTTCAGGCCTTATCTCGACTCGTTCGTGATTGTCCTCATTGATGATATACTAGTATATTCCCGGAGCCGGGAAGAGCACGAGCAGCATTTGAGGATAGTGCTTCAAATTCTGAGGGAGAAGCAGCTTTATGCCAAGTTCTCTAAATGTCAATTCTGGTTGAGTTCAGTGGCATTTTTGGGCCACGTGGTGTCGAGTGATGGTATTCGAGTAGATCCGAGGAAGGTAGAGGCCGTGCAGAGTTGGCCCAGACCCTTCTCCGCTACTGAGATTCGCAGTTTCCTTGGTTTGGCGGGCTATTACCGTCGTTTCGTAGCGGGGTTCTCTTCGATTGCATCACCTATGACCAGATTGACCCAAAAGGGTGCCCCTTTCCAGTGGACAGACGAGTGTGAGGCGAGCTTTCAGAAGCTCAAGACAGCTTTGACTTCGGCCCCTATATTGATGTTGCCTATAGGTTCGGGGTCCTATACTGTATATTGTGATGCCTCACGAGTTGGACTCGGTACGGTATTGATGCTGGACGGTAGGGTGATTGCCTACGCGTTGAGACAGCTGAAGGTGCATGAGAAGAATTACCCTGTTCATGATTTGGAGCTAGCTGCCATTGTTCACGCCTTGATGATTTGGCGTCATTACTTATATGGGGTTCCTTGTGAGATCAACACTGATCACCGGAGCTTGCCGCACTTGCTTAAGCAGAAGGACCTGAACATGCGTCAGAGGAGATGGTTGGAGCTACTGAAGGACTATGATATTACTATTCTCTATCATCCGGGCAAGGCTAATGTGGTTGTCGATGCCTTGAGTCGTCGGGCAGAGAGTTTGGGGAGTTTGGCGTATCTACCAGCTTCGGAGAGGCCTATGGCGATGGATGTTCGGGCTTTAGCCAGACAGTTTGTTAGACTGGATCTTTCGGAGCCCAACCGGGTTTTGGCTTGTGTGGTTTCTCGGTCTTCTCTATTTGACCGCATCAGGGAGCGTCGGTTCGACGACCCTCATTTGCTTGTCCTTCAGGATAGAGTTCGGCGTGATGATGCTCGAGATGTTACCATCGGGAATGATGGAGTCATGAGGATGCAGGGCGTATCTGTGTGCCCCATGTAGATGATCTTCGAGAGCTGATTCTACTAGAGGCCCACAACTCGCGGTATTCCATCCATCCGGGTGCCGCGAAAATGTATCAGGACTTGAAACAACATTACCGGTGGAGGCGGATGAAGAGGGATATAGTTGATTATGTTTCCGGATGCCTCAACTGCCAGCATGTGAAGTATGAACATCGGCGTCCGGGTGGATTGATGCCAGCAGATTGAGATTCCGGAGTGGAAATGGGAGCGCATCACCATAGACTTTGTATCTGAACTTCCACGGACTGTTAGGAAGTTTGATTCCATTTGGGTTATCGTGGATCGACTAACCAAGTCCACCCACTTTATACCAGTGAGCACTACTTATTCATCGGAACGACCGGCGGAGATCTATATCGGGGAGATAGTTCGGCTGCATGGTATTCCAGCTTCCATCATTTCGGATAGAGGCACTCGGCTCACTTCACGGTTCCGGAGAGCCGTACAACGGGAGTTATGTACTCGGGTGGAGCCGAGCATAGCATTTCATCCTCGGACCGATGGGCGGTCCGAGCGCACTATTCGGATTTTGGAGAATATGCTCCGTGTGTGCGTGATTGAGTTTGGAGGTTCATGGGATCACTTCTTGCCACCGGCGGAGTTTTCTTATAACAACAGCTACCAGTCTAGTATTCGGATGGCACCGTATGAGGCCCTATATGGTAGGAGGTGCGGGTCTCCCGTGGGTTGGTTCGAGCCGGGCGAGGCCAGGTTGCTAGGTACTGATATGGTTCAGGAGGCTATGGATAAGGTCAAGGTGATTCAGGACAGACTTCGTGCAGCCCAGTCTAGACAGAAGAGTTATGCGGACAAGAAGGTTCGCGATGTCGCTTTTATGGTTGGCGAGCGGGTTCTACTTCGAGTCTCGCCCATGAAGGGCGTTATGAGGTTTGGGAAGAAAGGAAAGCAGAGTCGTAGGTTTATTGATCCTTTTGAGATTTTGAGGCGTGTTGGGGAGGTTGCTTATGAGTTGCCTTACCTCCCAGTCTAGCCGGAGTTCATCCCGTATTTCATGTCTCCATGCTCCGGAGATACCATGGTGACCCGTCGCATGTGTTGGATTTCACTTTCGTTCAGCTAGACAAGGATCTGTCTTATGTTGAGGAGCCAGTAGCCATTCTAGACAGGCAGGTCAGAAAGCTAAGGTCAAAGAACATCGCTTCGGTAAAGGTTCAGTGGCGGGGCTAGCCGGTCGAGGAGGCGACTTGGGAGACCGAGCAGGATATGCGCAGCCAGTACCCTCATCTTTTCACTACACCAGGTATGTTTTCTATGCTCGTTCGAGGACGAACGAATCTTTTAAGTGTGGGAAGATGTAACGACCCGGCCGGTCGTTTTAGAAAATTACGCCCCAATCCCCAATTTAACTGTTCCCCTAAGTTCATTTCTGTTATTGTGGTTTGCCGGGAGAGTCGGTTCTGAAATTTGGAGTATTTTGGGACACTTAGTCCCTAAATGAGAGCTTTAAGGTTAAAAAATGTTCCGTAATTGGAACAGTGTTAAGACGACCTCGAAACGGAAATCCGATGGTTCCATTAGCTCCGTTAGGTGATTTCGGGATTGGGAGCGCGTTCGGAATGTATTTTGGAGATCCGTAGCTCAATTTGGCTTGAAATGCCGAAGTTTGAAATTTTGGCGAATCCGAACGATAGGTGAGATTTTGATATTATTCTGGGCATGGACTGGTTTTCGATTCTTGATTGTCACGCCAAGACCGTGACGCTGGCTATGCTAGGCATTCCACGTATTGAGTGGAGTGGTACCCTAGATCACACCCCTAGCCGTGTTGTTTCCTTTCTTACAGCTCAGCGTATGGTTGAGAAGGGGTGTGCAGCTTATCTAGCCTATGTGTGGGATGTCAGTATTGAAACTCCCTCTATTGATTCTGTTCCTGTGGTACGTGACTTTGCTGATGTATTTCCAGTTGATCTCCCGGGCATGCCGCCCGACAGAGATATTGATTTTGCCATTGATTTGTTGCCGGGCACTCAGCCCATTTCTATTCCACCGTACCGTATGTCTCCTCCCGAGTTGAAGGAGTTGAAGGATCAGTTACAGGAGTTATTGGGCAAGGGTTTCATTCGTCCCAGTGTTTCGCCTTAGGGGTGCTCCTGTGTTGTTTGTGAAGAAGAAGGACAGTTCTATGCGTATGTGTATTGACTATCGTCAGCTGAACAAGGTTACAGTGAAGAACCGGTATCCTTTGCCCCGTATTGATGATTTATTTGACCAGCTATAGGATGCACATGTTTTTTCTAAGATTGATTTGCGCTCTGGGTATCACCAGCTGAAGATTCGGGAGCCAGATATCCCGAAGACTACCTTCAGGACTCGGTATGGTCACTATGAGTTCCTCGTGATGTCTTTTGGGCTGACTAATGCCCCAGCAGCCTTTATGCATTTGATGCACAATGTGTTCAGGCCTTATCTGGACTCGTTCGTGATTGTCTTCATTGATGATATTCTAGTATATTCCCGGAGCCGGGAAGAGCACGAGCAGCATTTGAGGATAGTGCTTCAGATTCTGAGGGAGAAGCAGCTTTATGCCAAGTTCTCTAAATGTGAATTCTGGTTGAGTTCGGTGGCATTTTTGGGCCACGTGGTGTCGAGTGATGGTATTCGAGTAGATCCGAGGAAGGTGGAGGCCGTGCAGAGTTGGCCCAGACCCTCCTCCGCTACTGAGATTCGCAGTTTCCTTGGTTTGGTGGGCTATTACCATCGTTTCGTAGAGGGGTTCTCTTCGATTGCAGCACCTATGACCAGATTGACCCAAAAGGGTGCCCCTTTCCAGTGGACGGACGAGTGTGAGGCGAGCTTTCAGAAGCTCAAGACAGCTTTGACTTCGGCCCCTATATTGATGTTGCCTATAGGTTCGGGGTCCTATACCGTATATTGTGATGCCTCACGAGTTGGACTCGGTGCGGTATTGATGCAGGACGGTAGGGTGATTGCCTACGCGTCGAGACAGCTGAAGGTGCATGAGAAGAATTACCCTGTTCATGATTTGGAGCTAGCTGCCATTGTTCACGCCTTGAAGATTTGGCGTCATTACTTATATGGGGTTCCTTGTGAGATCTACACTAATCACCGGAGCTTGCAGCACTTGCTTAAGCAGAAGGACCTGAATATGCGTCAGAGGAGATGGTTGGAGTTGCTGAAGGACTATGATATTACTATTCTCTATCATCCGTGTAAGGCTAATGTGGTTGCCGATGCCTTGAGTCGTCGGGCAGAGAGTTTGGGGAGTTTGGCATATCTACCAACTTTGGAGAGGCCTATGGCGATGGATGTTGAGGCTTTAGCCAGGCAGTTTGGTAGACTGGATCTTTCGGAGCCCAGCCGGGTTCTGGCTTGTGTGGTTTCTCGGTCTTCTCTATTTGACCGCATCATGGAGCGTCAGTTCGACGACCCTCATTTGCTTGTCCTTCAGGATAGAGTTCGACGTGATGATGCTCGAGATGTTACCATTGGGAATGATGGAGTCATGAAGATGCAGGGTCGTATCTGTGTGCCCCATGTAAATGATCTTCGAGAGCTGATTCTAGCAGAGGCCCACAGCTGGCGGTATTCCATCCATCCGGGTGCCGCGAAAATGTATCAGGACTTGAAACAGCATTACTGGTGGAGGCGGATGAAGAGGGATATAGTTGATTATGTTTCCAGATGCCTCAACTGCCAGCAGGTGAAGTATGAACATCAGCGTCCGGGTGGATTGATGCAGCAGATTGAGATTCCAGAGTGGAAATGGGACCGCATCACCATGGACTTTGTATCTGAGCTTCCACGGACTGTTAGGAAGTTTGATTCCATTTGGGTTATCATGGATCGACTAACCAAGTCCGCCCACTTTATATCGGTGAGCACTACTTATTCATCGGAATGATTGGCGGAGATCTATATCAGGGAGATAGTTCGGCTGCATGGTATTCCATTTTCCATCATTTCAGATAGAGGTACTCAGTTCACTTCACGGTTCTGGAGAGCAGTACAGCAGGAGTTAGTACTCGGGTGGAGCTGAGCACAGGTTTCACCCCCAGACTGATGGTCAGTCCGAGCACACTATTCAGTTTTTTGGAGGATATGCTCCGTGCGTGCGTGATTGAGTTTGGAGGTTCATGGGATCACTTCTTGCCACTGGAGGAGTTTGCTTATAACAACAGCTACCAGTCTAGTATTCAGATGGCACCGTATGAGGCCCTATATGGTAGGAGGCGTCTCCCGTTGGTTGGTTCGATCCCGGCTAGGCCAGGCTGCTAGGTACTGATATGGTTCAGGACGCAATGGATAAGGTCAAGGTGATTCAGGACAGACTTCGTGCAGCCTAGTCTAGAGAGAAGAGTTATGCGGACAAGAAGGTTCGCGATGTGGCTTTTATGGTTGGCGAGCGGGTTCTACTTCGAGTCTCGCCCATGAAGGGCGTTATGAGGTTTGGGAAGAAAGGAAAGCTGAGTCCTAGGTTTATTGGTCCTTTTGAGATTTTGAGGTGTGTTGGGGAGGTTGCTTATGAGTTGGCCTTACCTCCCAGTCTAGCCGGAGTTCATCCCGTATTTCATGTCTCCATGCTCCGGAGATACCATGGTGACCCGTCGCATGTGTTGGATTTCACTTCCATTCAGCTAGACAAGGATCTGTCTTATGTTGAGGAGCCAGTAGCCATTCTAGACAGGCAGGTCAGAAAGCTAAGGTCAAAGAACATTGCTTCGGTAAAGGTTCAGTGGCAAGGCCAGCCGGTCGAGGAGGCGACTTGGGAGACCGAGCAGGATATGCGCAGCCAGTACCCTCATCTTTTCACTACTCCAGGCATGTTTTCTATGCTCGTTCGAGGACGAACGAATCTTTTAAGTGTGGGAAGATGTAACGACCCGGCCGGTCGTTTTAGAAAATTACGCCCCAATCCCCAATTTAATTGTTCCCCTAAGTTCATTTCTGCTATTGTGGTTTGCCGGGAGAGTCGGTTCTGAAATTTGGAGTATTTTGGGACACTTAGTCCCTAAATGAGAGCTTTAAGGTTAGAAAATGGTCCGTAATCAGAACAGTGTTAAGACAACCTCGGAACGGAAATTCGATGGTTCCATTAGCTCCATTAGGTGATTTCGGGATTGGGAGCGCGTTCGGAATGTATTTTGGAGGTCCATAGCTCAATTAGGCTTGAAATGCCGAAGTTTGAAATTTTGGCGAATCCGAACGATAGGTGAGATTCTGATCCGGAGGTCGGAATGGAATTCCGATAATTTCTGTAGCTTCGTTATGTGATTTTGGATATGTTCGCAAATTTTCAGGTCATTCGGACGTCGTTTGGTCGGGTTTTAGATCGAATGTGCAATTCGGAGAGTTTTAAGAAATTTAGGCTTGAATTCGATATGAATTATGGGTTTTGATGTTATTAGACGTGTTTTTATGATTTGAACAAGTTCGTATCGTGTTTTGGAGTATATTGGTGGTTTTCGTTGGGGTCCCGAGGGGATGAAATGGCCGCGTTCGCGTAGGCATGGCAGGGCTAAGCATCGCGTTCGCGTCCCTTGAGTCGCGTTCGCGTAGAAAGAAAAAGAGGAAGCAACGCGTTCGCGTCCCAGGTGTCGCGTACGCGTAGAGGAAAAGCTGGTCGGTTGGAAGGTTGTTCATCGTGAACGCGTGGGGAGAGTCGCGTTCGCGAAGGGTAATTTTTGCAGGTCATCGCGGACGCGTGGATCAGTTCGCGGTCGCGTAGAAGAAGTTTGGGCTGATCATCGCGAACGCGATGAGTAATGTGGTCTGGCAGTGAGCTTAAGTTCAGAACATAACAGCCGCGACCCCCAAACACAAAAATGCCATTTTTGAGCTCCAAGAGAGGATTTCGAAGGGGAAACGCTGGGATATCATCGGGAAATCATCGGGGGTAAGTTTCTTGACCTTAATTCGTTAGTTTATCATGCAATCCTCGATTATTTCACTGAAAATAGGAGATTAAAGGTGGGTTTGAACCCTAAGCCTAAAATTTAGGAAATCTCTGATTTGAATGGGCAAACGGAGTCCGATTTCAATAAATTTTATATGCACGGACTCGTATTGAGATAAGGAACCCAAATACATAACTTTTGTGATTTTTTGATAAGCGTACCGAAAGTCGGGTTTTGGCAACTTGTGGGTTTTGGTGTATTTTGAGTTGTTTTGATTGGGTAATGCCCAATTGGTCTATTTTGATGTGATTCTATTGATTTTTATCAGATACTACACCTGTGGAGGCCGAAATTCGCGGCAAGAGGGTTATTTCTTAGCGGTTTTGTACCGGAATTGAGGTAAGTGGCTTGTCTATCCTCGTGTGGGGGAACTTTCACCCCTAGGATGTTATGTGATAGCTTAAATGCCTTGTACGCGAGGTGACGGGCGTGTACATACGCTGGTTGTTGAACACATACTTTATTTAAAATGTTCGATGAGTGATATTCCTACTTTTAGTTGTTAATTCGATATTCTTACCCGGTAGTAGTTAGAAAAGCATGATTAGGTAGTATTTAACTGTCTAGTTGCCTAATTGTCTTACTTGAGCTTCTTGATAATTATTGGCACTATTTACCGGTGAAGTTATAGTTAAGCATATTATATTCTCTCTGTGTATTTCCTTTAATTGTTGTGGTTGTGGACTACGGGTTCAATTCCCGGAGATCCCAGGGCTGTGGGTTCGATTCCCAGAGACCCGGAATGATACTGTTGTGGACTGCGGGTTCGATTCCCGGAGATCCTGAGATTTATTGAGATGTGGACTGCAGGTTCGATTCCCGGAGATCCTGAGATTTATTGAAATGTAGACTGCGGGTTCAATTCCCGGAGATCCTGAGATTTACTGAGACATGGGCTGCGGGTTCGATTTCCGGAGACCCATGGGTACTGTCAATGGGACTGTGGGTTCAATTCCCACAGATCCTGGACTTGTTTTATTGAGTTGGTTACTTGTTGTTAGCTTAATTGTAGACGGTTGCAGTAATCATTTTATTGTTGTTATTTCGGAATTATTATCATTTAAACCGCTTATTATTGTTATCATCATTATATTATTTTTTTCTCAGTAGGGCCCTGACCTTCCTCGTCTCTACTCCATCGAGGTTAGGCTTGGCACTTACTGAGTACCGCCGTGGTGTACTCATGCTACTCTTCTGCACACTTTTGTTGTGCAGATCCAGGTACATCAGGACAGGCTCATACTAGGTGATTCCGCAGCTTTCAGGGAGACCTCGAGGTATGATCTGCTACGTCCGCGGATCCGGAGGCTTTCCTTCTATTCTGATAGTATTAGTTGACATTTTTCATTTTTCATTGTTAGATACTCTTTACACGTAGAGCCACAGTTGTATATTCTCTTTAGTCTGTGTTACCCGTGAGATTCCGGATCCTGGTAGTGTTTTATACAGTGTGTTGACGGATGTATGTGCCATGCGGCACAGATTAGATATCTTTTTATGCTATTTTTCCGCTATTTCTTATTTAAGTGTTCATAGCTTGTATATTCCGCAACGAATTAGGCTTACCTAGTCATGGGGACTGGGTGCCATCATGACATGTTCACGATTGGTGAACTAGGGTCGTGACAAGGACCCACTGTGAGATGTTATATTGGGCCTGAAAGGCCAAGTCTATATTGACTGAGACAGGGTCAAGGACCCACTGTGATATATTATATTGTGCCTGAGAGGCCAAGTATATACTGACTGGGATAGGGTCGAGGACCTATTATGAGGTATTATATATATATACCTATATTGGATCGGGCCTGCACGCCGCAGCAGTATATATATTGGATCGGACTGCACGCCGCAGTAATATACATGTAATATACATGTGGGACGGACTGCACGTCGCAGTATTATTGCGCTTGGGCTGTAGGAGCCTCTTCGAAGTCCGAGTCTGCACACATTCTCAGTGAGCGCTGGTGTATATTATGGGATCGGGCTGCGCGCCGCAGTAGTATAAATATATATATACATATATATATTGCATCGGACTGTATGCCGCAGTAATACATGTGTGGATCGCGTTGCACGCCGCAGTATCATAGCGCTTGGGCCTAGGGAGCCCCTCCGAAGTCTGTATACACCCCCAGTGAGCGCCGTCGACGTTAAATGGAGCGGGCTGTGCGCCGCAGCTGTATATGTATTGGAGCGGGCTGCACGCCCCAACATTATACTTAATCATATCCTATTACCTACTTAAAAACTTATATATTATAGACATAGGTATGTGTCTTCATATATTGAGATGGCCGTACACCGTAGGGGTACAAGTGAGGGTTTGATCAGTGTGGGATCTTGTAGACATAGATGAGCACTGGAGATCAGAGTACTTTCTACAGTGATGACGTTCTTGTGAGGGTTGCCTTAGAACTGTTTAGTGATAGCACAAGAGTTCTTACTTTCAGTTATTGCTTATCATTATTACTCACTGAGTTGAAATATACTCACCCCACTCCCCTGCACTTTTTGTGCAGATTCACAGGTGCCCGAGAGCGGTTGAGTTGTTGTTGCTGCCTGC